>JAPYZR010002448.1:0-31117 GCA_030522945.1 Trichopria nigra
AGACGTTTAAGTAGTCCTTCCATCTATATGCGAAGGTTCGTACTAATCGAATATAAGCCAGAACGAAAGCAACGTTGAAATTAATTATCTTTGATCAAGACTCTATTTTGCTTGACTTTGCTTTTAAGCGCAAAAATCCAATCCAAGCAAAAACTCCATACCGTTCCATAGGCTCTAAAAAGAAGAATTGTAAGAAGGGAAATACTCGAACTAAATACTTACCGAAGCTGGCTAAAAGATGAACCGAAATTAATAAATCTTAATAGTATATCATACACTAAATATCCTGCTCTACTCCGTGGCATATACTTATTTTATACAACACTCGAGTACGATAATGGCAACGGTTTATTCTCTTTTCCCCTATAACCTTCTTGAAATATTTTTATCATTCTTTTAGGAATGTAGAGATGTTTTTGAAAATTGGGTATGTATTTAAAATAAATGTGATAACGAATTTTTTACGATAAATTAATTTTTTTTCTATCCAATGCAGTCATTTGCAACAGAATGTACTATATGGTACATTGATTATGGAAGAAGAGCATCGAAAATAATTAGTTTATGTACATATATGGATATGCATGCATTTCATAGTCTATTTAGTAGACTATGAAATATGATTTCAGGTGGCGCTAGTATACAAATAAGATGTTTGTACATATGTATGTATCTGATTAAACCCATTATTTCCCGCTGACGTCATTTATTATTTTCCCTAGGGAGTAGAAGTGCACTACTATCCAAGCTTACGTCACACTATCATAATGCCGAACTTTTAAGCCTCTTTACAGGCATGAATATGAGCCATTATCGTACGCATGTTATATAAATTATTTTTATGTATATTTAATATTTGTATTATATATTATTACAGTATTTTTTAAACAAGTCGCTGAATGGCCGATGAACACCAGAACTAGAACAGGACAAATATGGTGGATTGCTATGGAAAATATATAAATGAAGAAATCAAACAAAAACTAAAGAAAGAGAACCTAGTGAGAGTAAAGAAGAGTTTAAGTTCTCGGGAGATTATGTTCTCCTAGTGTACGGTACGGGGAATTGGGAACCGATTGCGTGCCGGTTGCTTTTCCCTTACAGAAGTATTCAAGGTTCGAAGCCAGACCCACAAATTACTATATTTATAGCTCATAAAATTTGTTTAAGCGTTGCCCGCTGGGAGTAAAAACTGATTCATGTGGAAACAATTCCCATAGCGCATGAATTAATTTATATAACGGACGGAGAGACTACAGCAAAATTAAAACATTCGTTTGTAAAATAAGTATATCATTCGAGACAGAGTACACTGCAGACCTACATGGTTTTAATGGATCTTTTAAATAAGTTTATATACCAGTTAGGAAACATCATTAATAGGCATTTTTATAAATGAGACATTAAAATTCAATCGTTACATCACTGGAACAGATTATCTGCTACACATAAGTTTTTCAATCTGAGGATAATGGACACAGTGGACTTGATCTGCGGTCAATGTACAACATTTTATTGTTTAAAATGGGAATCTGACAATGCAATCATCGATAGATCGTGACATATGCGAACACTGTAATCGGAAGATTTACGTGTGCGACGGCCGACGGAAGCTTGACCTTTCTTATTGATAAGTGACGTCTTATAGTATATGTATATCTTTGTATAGAGTTCAGTAGCATAAAAATATTCGGCTTTAATTATATTGTGAAGGTCGAACGTCGAGGAGAAATCACTGGCTCGTGCCGGTCGGTTGCTTTTCCAAATTCATTTGTTGAAGGGAATAGAGGTCCTCGCGAAATAGCCAAAGGAAGATCTTTGTATAGCAGTCAACGGAATAGAGGATATTTGATCAAGTTACTTTACTATAAAATATTCTTTTTCTTTTTCTTTCCGCAGTGCGAGTCCATTTTTCAATTAATCTCGTTTACCATTAACCAATACAACCACTATCTAAACACGACTTAATATGAAAACAAATATACCCTAAGCAAGACCAGTTTATGACAATTTTTTCTGGACTCCATTACTTTTAACATAGAGGCCACAAAAATTAAGCATTGTCTACTAGGAAAATTTATTTGTTTCTGTTCGAATGAGCGTCTCATCAAGACTTCCATACCAAAATTATATTATCTGAATCGTATTCACGAGAGCAATTTCTTTTTTTTTCGTATTTTACCTACCTTTATTTCGATGTTATAAGGATCTTGTATTTAGTGACGCGTGAATTTCGGTTGCGCCTGCCCTATCTGTTTTTACTTCACATGCTAATTGTGAAAAAAATAATGTGTCTGAAAAAAAAAGAAAAATGTATGAAGGCTTTTCATCTGAGCGCCCGCACTCCTCCTCCCTCAGGACCCTATAGCCTTCGCCATCTATAGCGGCTTATTTCCCTCTTCTTGAAAACGGTAACTGATAGCTCAACTACTGTTATATCATGTATTATAACATATACAGTCTACATATACGCATTCGATTTCTAATCCTCTGTTGTTATCGTTATAATCTGTATGCCTAATTAATGCCTTCCATAATCCATAAAGAAGTCCACGGTAGCTAGGTTTATGCGATGTGTCAAAAAATTTCTATTTGAAAGGTGTACATCCTCACTTAGTGTGTTTAACGGCCTATGATTCACTATGCTTGGTGAATGGCAATGTCAACGGCAACTTATGAATGGTTGCAGGCCTACAGGGGAAAATGGTATGTAAAGAAAAGCGAACTTGCTATATGCTACAGAAAGCGAAAAATCACCAGAATCTGACATTAGCCAGACTTATAATGATATATTAATTAATAACTTATTCAACCACAAAGTAACAATAATTTTACATCAATATGACATTTGTTGAAGAATAACGATGATATATTTGTATATATATCATATAATTATATTTGAAATGTCGATCTTTCTACTGAGAAAAAATTTGTTATTGCTTTCCACTTACACACATACGTACACACATGTCCGCACACGCACACACACAAACTCAGATAAGCCGGTCCCAAGCCCGGTGCGTCGCTCCATAAGAGGCGAGGATGAAGGAAAGGGGGGGGGGGGGGGGGTAAAAACCCCCGTGAAAAACCTTGGAAACCTCGTTAAAAAACTTTGGTAAATCTGACCCGAATGTTAGCACCTTGTCAGGGTCCCCCGTCTATGGAACAGGATAAGGGAAGGAATCCCGAATGTAACGACATAAATATGGATACTGCGTTAAACACGACACTACCCCAAAGTTTCACAGCCTAATCCCGCCGTCGCGGTCGGTTCCGATCGGGTGAAAGTCCCGGTGGCCGCTGCTGGCAACACGAATTTATAGAGGGGGGGGGGGGGGGGGGGGGGCTCGGCCCCCCCCCGCCCGTCGCCCCCCACGCACCAGCGCGGGGGCCCCCCAGGAGCCCATGCGGATAAGCCCGAAACCATAGTCGAGTTTATCCTAGAGAAAACGAAGATCCATCAACCTGGAACGTCCACAATCAAATTTCGACCTTTCAAGTAGCTTAAAATTTTTGAATTTTTCTGAGCGTTTTTTGGGCTCTAATAAATAATTTTAAGCTCCATTAGAATCTCTAAAAACACCGATTTGCTGTGGAGGGTCCAGCTGCCTTCAAGCTAGCACCTCCAATGCATAAAAAATTCATTAAATTTTAAAAGACGCTAACAAGAATTGGGCTTTTTTCGGCTCCCCGATGCCCCCCAAACCAAATTAAAAAAATTAACCCTTATACCAAACTAACCCTGTTATTATTTAATTTATCAATAAAAGTGAAATATATGAACTTTTTTCGAGGGGGACCCGATGAGTAAGTGATTAGCGTGCTGGCCTCTTATATACTGAACGTTCTCAAGTCGCGGGTTCGAATCCCCGTCGAGCAATGATTTTCTGAATTTGTATTGAAAAATATTAATTCGGAAAATGAACATTTCTGTCGAAGGTTCGAATTGGTGGCGGCTATCGACATCTGTCGGTAGTTTTCGGCACCGTGATTGGATTTTCCGTGATCGGCGCGCCGCGTACGTTTGTTTATAGAACGCTATACGGTGCACCTGCTACGGCTAGATCACCTGTGTTTGACCGATCACGGGTCCGATTGTGTAGTATTTGTTGTGAGGTATATATGTTAGATGATTGTGTGTTGTGCTGTGAGGGATAATGAAATAAACCTTGCTGGTTGAACCCGTAATGGTATAAGAAGCAAGTAAGACTGATCTATGTATATGAACTTTTTTCAGTTTTAATAGTGCTTCCAATTTTTGGGCTCTCAAGTTAACCACATTATGATTTTTGGACGTAATGTGGGTAACTTGAGAGCCCAAAAATCGAAAGCACTGTTAAAACCGAAAAAAGTAATAATGTATCATTTTTTACATTAGTTTGTTCTAATAAGCACCGATGGGGTGCATTTCTCCTATTAGAGGAGGAGCCCAAAAATCTCAATGTTGGTAACTTGAGAGCCCAAAAATCGAAAGCACTGTCAAAACTGAAAAAAGTAAAAATATATAATTTTTTACATTATTTTGTTTAAACAATCATCGATGGAGTGGACTTCTGCCATTAGGAGTGGATCCCAAAATATCGAAAGCCCTGCGTTAAAACCGAAATAAGTATAAGTATTTCATGTTTTACATTAGTTTGTTCTAACCAAGCACCGTTGGGTGGATTCTGCCATTAGGGGTGGAGCCCAAAAATCGTAATATGGGTAACTTGAGAGCCCAAAAATGGAAAGCACTGTTAAAACTGAAAAAAGTAAAATTATATATTTTTTTTACTTTAGTTGATTCTAACAAGCACCGTTGGGGTGGTTTTCGAGTGGACAAAGTTCTTGATTCTGTTGTTTATCTTCTCTTGTTTATAGATATACGTTAGATTATCGCATACCAGGAAACTAATAAATTACTTCATTCTAATCAATGTGGCCATAGCATATAAATGACCCTCTTACACATGTTGGATGACATTCGCCTAGGTATAGAGAGTGGCTTTGTTACCATATTGGTTTTATTTGATTTCTCTAAAGGCTTCGACTCTTTGAACCATACCGTAATACTTGCTTGCGTGACATGGTCTTTGAAGAGTCCCGACTGAGTTGGTTACATTCCTTACATTCCTTGGACGTATTTAAACAATTGTAAAATTGCAAAAGAAGTACTTCTACTTCAGTTTCTTCAAACTGTAAATTCGGGGGAAGATGAAACCGATATTCTTGAGCCTCCAACCATAGATGAAAAAAGACGTTCGCGCACTAAGTCCTATACAAACAAAAAAATAAATAAAAGTGTTCGAAGAAAAGGTATACCAAAATTTATACCAATTACTTGTTGAATAGTTGACGGATGATCATGAGAAGGAACTTCTCATGATATATCAAATATATCAAAACAGTTAACTTTACAAATGAAGATATGAGGACAGTATTAGATTTACTTACTCAGCAATGTATGTAGAATAGATTTGAAATATTACATCCAATATATGAAAAGACAGAAAACTTTTAAGACTTTATTTCCTGTAGGTGAGGTATATCCTCTGGGCTCAGCCCATATATCGTTTCAAAATTTACATTTAATTTTAGAATATCAATTGTAAAATTTCGAAATAACAAAAGTCTAATATACATTTTTTCGGCAAAATCATTTAATAATAAGTGGATTTTCTCTTATCCCTAAGTATTTTCGTCATATGAAGTTCAAATAGAATCTTCACGTTATTATAATAGTTCTAAAGCAAGAAAATATTAATATAAATGATCTTAATTTGGCGTGTATAACAAAAATGTTATCATTCGTTGAATTCGCGGCATTGTTAATATTCATTATTATACAATTTCCCCATTTCCTAATAAAGCCATTGTCAATCCAGGAAATATCGAATGGAATGGGATCTTTTGATGCCTGCGGGTATTTAGTAGCCACTCGGTCTGTCTGTTCGGATCATCTCACTGTCCTTCTCTGTTGCCCCGTTTTACTCGTGTCATATATCGCGATATGGAAAAAAAAAATGAAAAGTGATATCCCTGTTAACAGGAGACCATCGGTTGGTTGGAGTTCGTTGGGAGAAAAGTCTCGTCGGCATCTGCCTTTCTCTGAAAGGTCGGTGATGGTTTGAGGGACCTCCGGTTGCCAAAAGTGGACCCATTTGTAGTCTTTCCCACTACTTTAATTCAGTCTTAAAATCTCCGTTGTGTATTCACTGGCCCTTATGCTAGTGCAGCTTTTTTCGCATTCCGTTAATCGTAAATCTCTCACAAATATTTTAAATAAAAACATTATTTATTACTTATATAATAAAGTCAAATATTAAAATCTAAATACACCAATTATTATAATATTTTTAAAATTTTTAAGTGCATGTGGGTTCGGCTTCAGTTAATATTTTCAATAAAAATATCTAGAGTGAAAACAATTGTTTATATCTTGAGTACCGTTGAAAACCAACCATATATTAGTTGCTTTTTTAATTTCCTATAAAAATGTTTTGATATACAACAAAGCTGTGCATCTTCTTAATGCGTACAAAATCGAAGACCTCAATTTATACTCTTGGAAATATTAATTCGATTTCTTTGAAACGTAATTTTACACATGCAATAAACGTTAATTATATATTTTTTTTATTTCATCTACAACAATCGCATTGAGTGCGAATGAAAAATTATTCAAATGTGTCACTTAATATGCAGCTTTGTGAAAAGACCAGTTTAATTATATTTATTTGGAATTTGACAATACTCTGATTTTCAAAGAATTCTGTTCTGGGTGCAGGATCGCGAACGTGCTATATACGTATTTTGTAAGGTCATTTGTTTTAACAACGAGTGTTGCCCTCTAAGTATATTTGATACGGTTAGGTCCAGTTATATAATGTATTTACATTATAGTCTTCTTATAGTCTTTCTTCACAATTGCATGTAATAATATTTTCATGTCAAAAACAATATTTTTAATACAAGTACCCAAAAATCCTTACGATACAAATTTGAACATTTTCCGCACGACGAAACAATTGCATTTAGGTTACAAATAACATTTTCGCACATATATATTCAACAATATTTTTAACTCTCCGAGCGCGATGATTAATTGTACGCCGTAGGGCGAAACTTACAAGTGTCAATAACCGATCCCCTACTCGTTGAAAATGAACAATTTTTCTCGGATACTTAATATATTACTTTGGTATCGTATTTATAATGTATATAGTTGAAAATAGACAATTACGTGTAATATGCGCCCTTCACGTACTCGGTACTAAGGAAATACTTTGTTCTTTAAAAAACGACAATGATATAGTCTATGCGCATTACATCAGATGAGTGAAAGTAGACAGCATTCGTAAATTGAAATGGGTCATCCTCCACGATACAAGAGAGATCCCCCACCCGAAGCGTAATCCTGGCGCGCAAGGTCATAAAATCTCAAGCCGCGGGATGTGCATGTTCACGCGTCGTGGGTCTTCCTTCCCCTTGGCGATCGTGCAGCACGAAGTAACGATCGCAATTAGTTACGCTCCATTGAGTTCTAAATGTGGAGACTCGCCGACCAGGAATGCAGAGATTCCTAGGAGGATTTCGAAATTGTAAAGGGTAAGGAGAGGTGAAGAATAATGGTGCAATATGGGGGTTGACACGCGACCAATACGTGTGACAATGATTCTCATGACCCGAGTTCCCCTTGGATTAATCCTGCTTCCCTGGCCCCTGTAGTTGGCTTTCTTATTAATATGCTAATTTCGCCTATATGTACCATATACCATACCAGGAGCAACAATGTAAGCTGCATGTTTGCACGCGAACGCTTCGACACGTTTAAGCGGTCGTGCGACGTGCTAGTGCGAGCACGAGGGAGGAAAGCTTTGGGATCGACGTCACGTGTAATGCGATACACCAGACATCAGGGAACTATGTAAGAAATACGAGACATTCCTACGGGACCCATAACTGCGAATGCAATGGGACAGTATGTATTTTCCCGCTTGAGAATTTTGGAAAGTATATATTGATAAATCTTAAAATAATTTTGGAAAAGTCATATTATTTTCAAAGGAGTACTTTTCTAAGAGCCGTAATCGCCTTTACCTTATATTTGCATCATGCAGTGAAGAAAGACTTTCTTGTAAGTGAGAAGTGCAGGGCGAACAAGAGACGGAACGAGCGTAAATGACGATGAAAGTGGTCCCTGTTTCAGGTCCCTGTAGGATCGGGAACCCATGGAGCTTCAAGATTCCTCATGAGTGCCTAATCAACCGCCCTTCGTTAATCCTCTGGAGGGTGTAAAGATTTGCTGCTTGAGTGGTTTTGAAAGAAACTTCAACGATCGACCCATCAGGAGATCAACCGACACAGGAGATTTTCTGTAACATGTTCGAATCTTCATTTAACCTCCAAATCCTTTCTCTTCATCGGCACAGTCAAATCGCCCTTGTGTAAGGAAAGAACCCAATTGCATATGGGCATCTGTTTACAACGAATAATTCCGAAAGTCTCCTTGGTAACATTGGTAGCTATTTGATACCAAACTCAGAGGAGGCGCTATCAGGGGATCATGTGAAAACCGCGCAATAAAGTTGTTTACGTTTTCTTTCCACACTGTCATCCATAGGACACCTTGGATGCACAAAATCAGTCCCGCTTCAGCAGGTTCGAATGAAATTCGTCCTGTTCTACGAGGGTAACATGAAGTTCGGGGAATGCGGCCTACTCACCGGGGTTTCGTGATTTGCCATACCATCATCCTCGCTCCCCCAGCTTTTCTTCGTCCCTTTGTACGATAACCGCCTCTTGTCCACGCACGCTGTGAATACGCATGTTCTTGATCACTGGAACAACGAAGGAAGAAATGGAATCGAACCCATCAGTGACTAGGGACTTATGAGATAAACACCATGAACCGTAACACCCTCGCAGCTGAAGCTGCCGACTGGGTCCTTTAGGGTGCAATGAACTTAAGGAATAATTATGATTGTCAGTGTCATTGTATAGCTTTTTATTGGACAATCTGTAAACACTCGCATTTGCCAAGGTAACTCCTGACACCATGTCATTAAGAAAGGCGAAATTTTTAAGGTTAATGTTAAAAAATACTTCTAAGTCTTGAGAATGTGCGTAACAGAGTTTTAGTTGTTCATCTAGACATAAATTTGATGAATCAAATTATTTGGTATACGTATACTGAGCACTTGGTATTTGTGAATCGTTCGAAGTGGCAATACCACGATTTACTACATTACGCTTGACGTCTGCAATGGGCGGAAAGGTCATAGAAAGAGAGGAGAGAGACGAGAACGAATCGAAAATCTTTCGGTTGTTTTACGTCTGGGCGACTCTCGCTTGGCCTTATATGATCGGGAGAGCAGGATGAGGCTGGGAGACTTTGGAGAGTATCGTATCCTACCATTTGATGATATTCGAACGATTGCGGAGAAGAGAAATCTGAGAACGTGGGATGGACATTCGGCAATGGGGAGCCGGTTTTGTATCATTGCTTGGGCGTTCATTTGAAGGCAACTGCCGGACGTGCTTCGTGGAACGAATACGATAGTCGGAAATGACAAAGCGAGGGTAAACGCCAAAAGCAGTGAACGAATAAACAAACTTAACGGGAAGCTAGAAAGGATCAGAAGGTAGCCGCATAAAAGCACGGCCCTTACAGGCTCTTTTCTCCGAACGGTGTACCCTTATTAAGGATATTGCTCCACGGTAAAATGCCTGAATTTGAGAACCAGGGGGCACAGACGCAGCTTTTAAGTGAAATCAGCGATTAGAAGCCAGAACTTATAAACATTAGAAGATATGTATTCAAGCCCATAAAGTAAATAGATTAAAATTATGAACTATACTTTCACAACTATCCAAGTTCATATTTATAAATTTCATTTTTATCAAAATTTGAAATCTTAGAAAATCTAATATGAACTTGACAGTACCAATCTATGTAGTGGCTAAAAACTTATGCGATATAGAAATTATCTGACCAAAGTTAGCAAATCAAACCAATTTACGTTACTTTACGCTGGGGGATGAGAAAAAATTATTTTTGATCGATTCTATTTTCTGAGATACCCTTAATACTTGAATAGTATCATTGATAATGATATTATAAAAACATGATACATTTACACATGATATAAAAGTAATTAAAAATAATAAGATAATGACTTTTAAATAAAGTAATGAAAATAAAAGGTTCCAAATAACTGTAAGTATCCTTTTTGTCCTAAACATTATATTTTCGTTTCTTCTTCAAAATTAAAGAGTAACGTAGGTCCTCATAAGTAGAAAGAAATAAACTTTATTAATGACAGCATTCACAACTGCTGTAATTATTCCCTTGGATATTCTCTACTGTCGATACTTGCACTAGAAATCCAGTGATACTTACCGATCCAGCAGTAACCCTACTTTACACCACATTGTTCACAATTTTGTTCAGATGTCGCTAGATTCTCCTATCTGGGCTGGTCACAAGCGACGCAGTGCGAGAAAGTATGAAAACCCTCAGTTAATTTCAGCAGCATGAAACTACTCGCGTTCCTAGCGATACGTTGTTAAAAGTGCTACGTTCCGACTGTTAAGTCATCTTTAATCCGACAATTTGATTCGGTACTGAAATTTAAAAAAAATTGTTATTTCTCTTAACGTAAATTCGCCATAGTGTTGGTTTACAGCTTCGTTAGCTGTTGAATAACCGGTGACCGGCATTTGGAGTGTCGGGAAGGAACTGGAATCCCCTTGTTGCGAACAATTGAAACTAATGATCAACAAATCGTTGATACGTGAGTCGCAGCTGATTCCGTTTCGCTAAATTAAGTTTGTGAATTTTAAAAATTAATATCGGACTAGCGAGTGCTTTTTTTTGTCGCGTGGCATTAACGCCATTTTTATTTTGTAAGAAAATTCATCTTTATTTACGTTCTTTCGAAGCTTTCGTTTGTTAGGTGCGCACGTATTATTTTTCTTCTTTTAAACGTATCGTGACGTTGATTGGGTCATTATTGGAATCATTTCATCCGTGGAAGACTGTGCATCTCTGTCACACTACACATGATGAACGGGTAAGTTTGAACTATGTATAGACATTCAGTACTTTATTGCGCAGAGCGGTGTCATGCTCAGTAAATTATCGACAATGTACAGGAGAGAAGAATGCGCGCGCCGCTCGAGCTTACGGCTTCTGGTGGTCGTTACTCGTGGTAGTCATGAGGCAATGCGGGGGCGAAAGAACAAGGTACTGCAACCCGAAATGCAATATGTATAATAATAGAGTGATGGCAAGGGAGAAGTGACGGAGGCCGATAACGAGTCATAAAATAATGTGCGGCTGTTCCGTTTCCGACGTGAATGTAAACACATTTAATGCGTGTGCAAAAATAGAGGCGCTACAGATATTTTCATGGATTTAGTACTTTTTAGATTCTGATAGAAATTTGAAAGTTGATAATATTATTTCAAAAATTAAAAGCTTTATTTTTACATTATAACAGTTATGGCAGGCATTCTTAACAGTGATAAATGATGAGACGGGTTTTAAAGTGTTTTCTAATAACATGCCAAAATTGTTAATTTATCGATTTATTTCACCTATATGAAAAAATTGTTTTAATGACTTCTTTTAAGAATTAAAAGACATTGAATGATATAGACGGGCTAGTACAAACCAAAAGGTTAATTAAAAAATAGTTAATATTTGGATTTTATTAGATCCCTAGTAGAAAATGACACCAGTTTCTGCCGAATGTATTGTGATTGAACGTAAGATTTAACCACTATGTACTAGATTATAAGATTCTATATAATATTATAATGACACCTATCCAATTTTCACTAATCAGAGCTTAAGTACGAGAAAATCGATATTTATTTGACCATCGGACTTTATAGGAATTAGGCTGAATTAATACCGAATGCCGCTACGGTAATGTTCTGAATCCTTTTTCCGATAACTTAATTAATAAAGAATGTTTTTCCCATATTTCCCAATTAACACTGATTATATAATAAATTGTATTTCGTACCTCTACCTCGAGATCACATGGTAGTACATCCAAACCATGCCGAAACACCATATTTTAAAAGTCCGATAGAAATAAAAAAACTCCATATTCGAACGTCGTTCCATGAAAAAAGAACTCTGCAAACAAATAAAACGGCTGAAGAAAAAATCACATAAAAAGAGAAAACGAACGCATAAAAATAAAAGACGAAGTAAGTATAAAAATAAATAGTCAACTTTTTTATATGTATTTCAGGTTTGATTCAAGTGAGAATTAAACATTTTTTAATTTGGTAGAATGTAGTTTGTGCAAATACTTTTTTTACTATTTCACGTCAAACATGAAAATGTGGTTACAAGAAAAGAATGCGGAGTTAGTCCTCCATTCATATACATATATCAATCTAGGATGGATTTATAAGATAAAATAATAATTTGTAAATTTGCTATTTTACTCAACGGAAGGTTATTCTTCTATAGGTTATTGTTCTACAGGTTATTCACCTAATTCATGTGAATCCTAAGGTGTCCGCTTTATACTGATGTTGATAGATCAACTAAAATTCGTAACAAGCTTGATTTACCTACATTGGTTAGACACGTGGAATTCTCGCGAAATAATGATTACTCTGGTAAAAATCGAAGTGTACGCGAAAGCCCAAATTACAGTTATGGTTCATCTTAGATACACTTGAACGGCGTTTAGGATGTACTTTGGGCCCCCGTACATTTCCTGTACATTCAAATTTTCACCAGAGTATGCTTTAGATTCATCAAATATGGTCGATATGACTGGATGTCATATTAGATAGTGCATATAATTATAATATTATTAATTTTTTTTGAACATAAGGAATTCCTTAATACTTAATAATTATATACATTTCAATTGGATTAAATATTAAATGAAATATACTGTAGTTAGTATCTTCTTGAAAACTAATCCTATGAATTTCTGCGACGTAGAAGGCGTTCTTTGCAATATTTTTCTTTTTTAATATTTGTGCGTAGTCAGAAATTACTTTAACGCTTAAAGGAAAACTTAAAATTATATACAGCAATTTAATCATACAACATAATTGTTGTGTTTCATTTTGATTCTTTATTTCGTAGAAAGGGTTCGAGTTTCCAATACACAGTGTTGCTCACAATGGTTAAAATTTCAACTTCGACGATTCGACTTCGGTTCTTACGAAGACGACGTCACATGTTTGTGACTTGACGTAATTTCATAATATTCTACGGCAGAATATATACTAGGAAAGACGAGTTAAAATATAAATATAAACATAATATACAATACGTTTATACACGTTCGTACAAATTTTGAAGATCTTTCAAAGTCTTCGGATATTTTTTATAAATAATTTTTATGAATTTAAAGATTCTTGAAAGAGAATATAGACAATTATACATGTCAACTCGAATGTGAGATCTAATGGAGGCGCAACACTTTTTGGAGATTTGAACTAAGTAAAGTTGCCAATTAATTAAGACTTTACGAGGATGCAACATCCCCTGCCGTTTCATTAGTACTATTAATTATTCTCGTGAATTTCCCTTAATTAGCGACGCTAATTTCATTCTAGATGTGAGTTTATTTCTAGTGAAATACTTTAATTCTAGTTCCCTTCATTAAGTTGGTAATTATCTGTGCAATTGTGATAATGTGTTTGTCGTTTCATGGATTTAATTAATGTTGCACCCTGCAAAGTCGAGAAGGTCAGATTTCCTCCTTTGAAATCGCTGTTTACTATTGTTCCACAGTGAAAAGTTTCCAATTGGTATACGTATACTCATGCAAGCACCATTGAATTTCGAATGAAGATAAAATTGTTCATTTCTGTGAGTGAAATTTTCTGTTATCAACGTATGATAACAGATATCGACACATCCATCTCCGCTTTCATGCTGCGATATTGCGTGTACCGACCATCGATTCTGTACCATAGTTGCAGCTTGTTTGTGCTTCATTTCCATCAAAATAAGAACTACAATTTTTAGTTCCCCAGTGATTTGTTATATTTTAGTATACTGTATAGCATTTTAAATACTAATATAAATATTAAAGTTCAAAAGTAAGTAAAAAACGGTCACTGTACAACAAGGTTCAAAGAAATTTGAAACTTAATATTATAATTATATATAGTAATATTATCTTTAAACTTAATATTATAATTATATCTTAATATTATCTTTTTTGAACTTTAATATTATAATCGCTCAAGAAATTTTCATTTTCCCTGGTAGAAATGAAAACATTTTTTAGCTAATTCTTAGACAAGTCAGATATTTACCATGTTAAAAGCATAGGAGAAATGGATAGTGTAAGAAAAATTTCTACTAGGGTTACTAATATAAATATGTTCAACATTTGCGTTGCCGATCGTGAATCCCCTCCTCACGCCTACGATCCTTCTTTTAAATTATTGTCATCTTTTCCTTTTTTCTATTCACCAATCGAATTAAAAATTAGTATTCAGGAGTTAATGATACGTTCAAGGGAAACTTATCCGATCTAATTACACAATTCATTTTGGGTTTTGTTAAGTTTTCAATATCCTTATAGGGAATAAATTGAATAAGTATTTTAAAGTAAAGAATTCATGATATCTAATACATTTACGATCCCTCAAGTCAAGGATTTTTACCAATTTGTTCTACCTTTCCCCAGCAAAAATACCATTAGACTATACTAAAAGTGATTTAAAATCATGTCTGTGTTTCCTTGAAAAATTGACGGAACTTCAAAGCTCTATCCATTGCACAATATTTACGTAAAATGTACATTATTATTCAGGTTATGTTTCGAAAGCAGCGAGTATCATGAACTGTGATTTAAAAATTCAATCGAACGTGCTTCCTGAAGAAAAATTACCTGACATACTCGGCCATTCCTTTTCTGCTCGAAACTACACGTTTCACAGCCAAATTATCCATATGAAAAAGTTAAACAAAAAGCTTTAAAGAAGCAGTTGCGAGCTTTTGACATTTTACGAAAGCGGGCCCTCGTATCCGGGACGCAACACCGGAAAAAGGGAACTAGCGATGTCACGGAAGAGAGAAAGAGATAGGGCAAGATACAACGGATGCTACGAGCTCTCGTCCATTATAGATTGGCACTCGAAGCTTCCGTTTGGACGAGCGAAATGCTTATCATCGACACCGTAACCGTCTCGTGATGTGTTTTATTTTTCAAAAATAACACCACCGCGTTCCAACGTTGGTCCATTATACTCGTCACTTCACCAAATCGTTGCTAGCCCTCTCTCGGAGCGAAAAATTTCGGAAGGGGTCAAAAATAAAAATGCATGCGTATGGCGATAAAAACGCTACCTGCAGAACGTGAAACCAGTTAAAAGGAAAAATCAGCAGAATTCGATTGGCGCGAGAGTTAGAGAATCGCATTCATTGACATAACCAACGGTGGCTGCGACAGTGTACGGCAGGCCTACATTGTGTGTTACTGCTTCAAAAAGATCAATCGCCGGACGTTCAGCGATGCATCGGTAATGCATACATGGCCGAGTATAGGTCAATTTTATTGACGAGAGTGATGGGAATAGCGACGAATAGGGATATGGTCGAGAATGAGGAAGAACGTGCTAGGGACATAAAAGGTACGATGGAATGAGAAACGATCGTGTAAGAGAGAGAAAGAAAGAGAGAGAGAGGGAGAAAGAGACGCCTACACATCGCGTTGATCCCGTATAGCAGCAATTACCCAGCATTCATGCCACGTATGCAATACCCCCCTCGGTCTGCCCGTTGGATGAAACGTCCCAAAATCATAATGATGGTCTCGCGAGATTCACGCTCGCGAGTCCGTTATTGCGTAGCACCCAACCGAGGTGGTCTTTAACGATTTGGATAGAGAACGCCCGCTACCTGCGGACGAATTTTGCTTCTTTATCTGAATAGTCAATTCATTTTGTCACTTATATTTTCGCTGAGTATGAATACAATCTTACAGTTTGATGAGATAGACCAGCTGTACATTGAACATTTAGTTGTACGCCAAGATCACCTCATATATTGCACAATTTAGTAAATCTAATAGATAATTTGTAAATCTTACTAAAAAAAATTTACTTAATTACACGTTTTAAAATAGCAGCTTTTGTTTGATTTCAACTCGATGAATTGCGCCAGCAACAAAGTTACCTAATGTTTAGAATTATGGGCAAACTTGTAGAAAACTTAAATGCAAATGGAGAAATTGTCGTTGGACTCTGCCTTCTGCGAATCGTGGGATTAATACGTTCGACACGAGCCAACTTGGTCCCATGTCTTTATCCTGGGTCGAGCATGTACAGCTTTATTCGTGCTTTAACGACGTCGTCTTGACGGTAATAGATCGTGGCACTTTGCCACGGCTACTTCGGAAAACGCTCCTATATACATAATATACATTGGATTCTACGTTACATTTGCAATCTCACGATCATCACAGCCGTATGTCCCATTCCATTCCAGATACTATACATATACATGCTTCATTCGTATCCTCTAAAAAATAATGAAGGACCATGTTAACGTGGAACAAAACTCGAATCTATCAGAATTGTTTTTGAGCACAAATGTGATAACAAATATTTTACCTTACCAGCTTACACACATAATTCAAGATATTTTAATTTTAATAATAGTTTAGAAACGTATGCTTTTTGAAATAAATAAAATTGATTGGATGTTAATGATAAAAATAATGATGAGGTGATCAAAATAATTAGGATAATGAGAAGGATGCGTTTGGTGATGATTATTATAACGATATCAATTATATTAAGTTATGGTCCACGTTATGGTCAATATATCATCGGCGTCATCGTCACAATCCTCATGCATCATGGTCTCCATCCATCATGCACATTTTGATAAATCAAATTTATATATATGTATGTGTGTGTGTGTGTGCGTGTGTATGTATGTTCTCCAACCTTACCAAAGAATAATAATGTTTGATGTCATCATAAGTCAGGTCAGGTGTAGCTGTTATACACATCGACATTTTCCCACAAAACACACCCGTTTCGCCACAACGTTTCACAATGTCCCATTTCGTGTGCGTTCATCTTGTACGCTTTCCAGTTACTACCATTACAACCTACGTTAAAAGCAAGACAATGAAGGGTATAATGAATAATAACAGCGAGTGACAATTTTCTATTCGCAGGACATGTATTATACTTTGCCCTATAAACAGCTGAATGTCATTTTCATTCATCAGGTTTTTTTCTACATAACAAAATAATAAACTAGGGAATATGGCTCACTCTTGCAATTATTTATATTAGGCCTTACAACTCTTCTATCGACTTATAGAGGTATTTAAAAAATTAATCGATGAACATGAATAAAGTACTTACGTTGTTAATATCTATTCAATATTCATATTTGTACGATGAGTAACTGTCGACATTAGAAATATATTTAATGTACAACTTGATAGAATGTTTTAATATATTCGTCTGTTAATAATTAAAGCAAACTAAGATAACTAAATAAGATAATGAGAGGCAAAAATACATTTACATAAGAAAACATTTTTATACAATGCCACTATCGTTGAGTATGATATTTTATTCATATATTCAAAATAAGTAATAATGCTTGAATTTTCAAATTTCATACTAAAATAAGTCGAAGTAGAGTTTTCAGGCACAACAATGGTCAGGAAATAATGTGTGAAATTATTCTTGTTATAGGTTAGGACAGAAAAACGTACCCCAAAAGTATATCGACATTATAACAGAAGACCCAGTATACCCCGCATATTTAATGTTTCATAAAACGTAGAATGGCAGCAACTATATTTGAATTCATTATTTTACAATTTGGAAGGTTTGTATAGATAATGAATTGATTACAATCACCTGCGTCTCGTGTGACAACATTATTAATGTGATAATTTTCAATCTTTTAGAAACGGCACCTGCAACAAAATTTAACAAGTGCTCAGCAATTAATTTGATGAAAGACTATTTATAAAGTTATAAAATCGTTATAATCATATTTATACTAGATGTATTCATCTATATGATCGTGTAGTGAACTTCTTAGCAACTTGTATGCACGTAATCATATATTATATTGGCTGGTATTTAGACGATCGTAAATAAGTGTGTTCGTATAAGGTTTGATTTGAAGCTCTAAAAACTATCGACTACATCGGATAGGGAAGCTTGCTAAGTTGGCGAATATTTTGCTAAAATGCTTCGTCACAAACATCACCAAAAAGTAGACACTAACGACCAAACTAAATAGAAGTGAATGTTAATAAAATATAAGACAAGGATCGTAATGGCATATGAACGATTCAATTACTGACCAATTTTTTCGCTGGATGTTACATCGAAGCACTTCAGCATTTGATGTTATCATTGCTCACCAAACTCATTTCAAACAGAATACCTAGTTATAACATCACTGTTAGATTACTTGTAAGTGCATATGAAGACTAATCGCTCTCACGTCGATGTTGAACTGCACTACACATTGGTTGTAACCGGAGACGGGGAAGTACGGGTTTCCGGATTTTAGGCTTTCACGACTGCGGAGCTTTACCCGTCAAGAAACCGACAAGGAAATTTATTTGCGCAAAGCGTATATATTACTTCGCGAAATGATGTTGACTTACTTTTAAGCCTTTTCAAGAGAGATCCTTCTGCTCCACTACTATTAATAATGTATGACAATATAATCGACATCGTTGAAAATAACGCGCACCTGATGTCGCTTTCAATATGACTGTGGCTGGCATAAAGCTATACTTACTTATGGGAACAAACTTAATCATCTAGAATTGACTCTTTCCATTAATATTTAAAAAGTGATATGAACATAAGATATCATCGATAATTCTAAAATACTGAAGAGGGACCGTGCACAGTATGAAAAACTAACATATATAGCAACCACCTAAGAAAATACAAATATTAGGATGTTCGCAACTTGCAGCCATTGAGGAGAGACCACTAAGAAGATTTAAACATCTTATAGAAACCTGAACGGATGACAAGTACTACTCTCATGTTGCTTAAAAATTAACATTTAAATTGAGAAGGCGGTAACAGTTTATTTTCGATTTTTGGTATACATAAAAAAAAAAAAAAAAATGAAAGAAAAACAAAACTGTGTCAGTCTTCTTCCTAGAATATCGTAGATTGAGAAGAAGATAGTAAGGATTCCAAATGCATTAGCCATATATTAAAAGTATCGTCGCTCAATAAAGAGTCCTAGTTACTTAATTACGAATCCTAACTATTATTTTTTCTGCGCATATATGTAGTAACATCAGCAAATAAAATAATTGCTCAAACTTAATAAAAATATTCGAAAGAATTATTTCAATATATAGAGTGAGCCATCTCTCCTTCACACAGAACATGGAGGCTAATGATTAACATTTATAAATTAAATTTCATTAAAAGCATAGTAATGTCCAGACGATAGTTGTAATGTCGCGTCGTAACCCCCTATATCCGTAATTTAACTAAATCACGATTTGTATGTGGTCATAGCTGGAAACCGTACATTGCATCGAGTTTCACGCTTGAATAGGGAAGTCCGCGGCTAATGAACAATACTCCGTTATTGAATTTGAGTTAACTACCCACATGCTGCCCGCATCGTGTCGTTACCGATGCATGAAGACAACTGTTCCTCTATCAATTTTTAAGTTCCTTATCACCTGCCAATATCGAATCGATAGAACAGGCAATAGTATACTTGTATATTAATTTTTCAATTTATTTAAAATTTTGTCTTATTTGTCACAATTTTACACACTGTTAAGCAATTCTTCACTATTTTAACAATATTTTTAGTGGTTCTCTCGTTTATTATCTGTTTTTTCACCTTTTCTTTTTTTTGTACTGACTTTTTATACTTTTTCTATTTCACTTGAACTGTGTATCAATTAACAATAAATAAACCAATAAATAAAACAATAAATAAAATATATTATTAGCTTTTTATTTGTCTTTTATATTTTTTCATTGTATTCGACAAAATCTGTCCCTCTTAAATTGATGTCATTGATTTTTGTAACTATTTATTACTTATCATCAATTACTGCTTCCGGGTAATTCTCTTATTGTTACATCCAATTTTATCATGATTTAGAACTATTCTGATATAACCTTCTTCAAATCAATATTAGAACTATTAATGTTTAGTAATTTTTATATATGGATTTATTAGAAAATTAATTTCTTGCTTATATTATTTTAGATAATTTAATCTAATAATTCTTTTCGTTCATCTTTATTTTTTTCTTATTATGGTTTATTTTTTTAATTTCATATTGCTTAGAAAAAATGTAACTTTTAGGCTTTTTTACTAAATTTTAGATAATTTTTTGTTTTTTAATAATAATTGCTTTTGCATTTTTTTCTTATAATATTTGTTATACATATAATATGATATTTTTTCTATTATAATGATGTATTTATATATCATCGATAGTCATTTTTTCAGCTTTTTCTTTACGTTTTATTGTTTTGTTTATTTCTTCAGATTTTGAATTATATACTGGTAGAATTATTTACACTCGTCACTCCTTCCCTTGATATATCCAACTTCAAAATTATCGTAGCCAGTTATATATTATTTTTCTATGATCTATTATATTATTCACAGTTTATCTAATCGCGAATATCTTTTTTCTTATAATTCTTTTTATTTATAGAGATCTACGTCAATCTGCAAAGCAAATTGAACCGGTGGAAGATTTCATTTTACTATCGCCTAAAGGTAAAAGGAATAATTGAATGACAGAAATAAAAAGAAACGATTCAATGAATAATTAATACTGTAGAAAATTTTAGAACAATTCATATTTATTGCACTGTCAGAAGCAGATCGTAGGTACGATATCAATGCAGTTTGACGTTTTTTATAGAAAAAAATCGAACAAATCAAAATTTTATAATAAATAATAGTTTATTTTCTTTCACGGAAATTACGTAAGAATAACTTAAGTTTTTAAACGATGAATATGATTTATCGAGTACAGAGTTTAATGTTCTTTTATACCCGAGCAGAACAACGAAGAACCCTTAGATCCCTGGGATGAAGAGATTTCTTTTTAAATATAAAAAAATGAGCTTATAGCTTAAAGAAATCTTACTTTTACTTCAACTTTGATTGCAGATAGAAATCAGATTTTAAAAATATATTTTATATCAGTTTTAAAAGTGTATTCTTTTTTTAACATAATTGAAATGTTCAGGAACAATAAATAAATCAATTAAATCTTAGTATAGGAAAATTGTTATACACTAAGGTTGCAATATATATAAGTAAATAAATTTAACAGTAAATATATTTTCAAATTACGCTCTATTTACGTCATACTTGTTGATTGTATATATTGCATTTTGTACATTTTTTATTTTACATTATACATATATTAAAAATCATTTTATTATAAAAATTTATATTTATACTTATTACTAAATGCGAGACGAGTTTAATAATTATGTCGAAGACATTCCTGAACGCTTGCAGCACTTTTTTATGCATTCCACATCTCCATAAACTCATTTCATGCTCCAGCAATGGACCAATTATAAAAACCCATGTAACAGTCATTTGCATTTTATACGTCTGTAAATGATGAAAATCGTGACATGACCAAATATTGACGAAAAGTGTCGACAAGCGGTTAAAGTAACCATTTCTGAATCAAAGGACTTTCCACAATCTTCGACCAAATTCAAGATCATCCAACAGGATGTAAAACAGGATCGACGCGGGCTTTGATCGGGACATTAATAACATGAAAAGGATGTACCAGATTGCCCATATATATAGAAGAAAATAGTATTTCAAATATATTCATTGAAAGGTTTATCGATGTAATGGTCTTCACTTTATAATGTATTTAAAGAATACATCACAAATAGTGAAACTATAATAGCATTTTCTACTGGAAACTACTGCTACTCTATTATATTCTAGACCAGTTTTCCTAAATCCGCATTCCGCGGATAGCACAATTGTGCCCAAATCACACGGTACTAAAAGCAGACGAGCATTCCTTTAATTTATCAACATTCCATATTTATGGCGTACTTTACATAAAAAAAGTAACATAAACTTGTAAAAGAATGCTGTAAAATATACATTTTTTTATTAATAAAAACGAAACTGGTATATTTGGGTATGAAATATTTTCCGATGACTGCACGGTGAGTCAAACTCGAATGTTTGAAGGCGTTGAACGGCAAGTTACGTTAATTAATACAGACGTGGATACCCCTTGATGATCCATCGATATTCGTTTCTCTTCGCCGGCGAACGAATCTGACACGTGTGTTTACATGCAGTATAATTCGTTACACTGGCCATGCGAATTCCTCATCTGATATTTTTGTCGATAATGAAAACATCAGTCAAAAAGTTACGGACGACATAAAAATAAAGTCACACGTATAAAAGCGACGAAATTTTCGTAAACACGATGGTGAAGTAAAACGGACGTGAAAGCTGCATGGTGAATTTTTTACTTAGGGTGAAATAAATGAAAAATTCACTATTCCACATCTACCCCATGCATATATATTCTACATTCGTTACGCTCTCCTTAAAATTGCTTACGAAAGAAGTGAAACGCTGAGAAAATAGAAATGTACAAAATTCACTATTAATTTTTTTTTTATTTATTTAAAATCGAGCATATTTCGATTTCTGATTGTTCAATTTTAAACCACTGATGCAATTAAAAAAAAAAGATATGATATAGAATGCGAAGAACGTTAAATTGAATGTGATTATATATGACATATGAAATCTTATTTTGAAATGGTTCCGTAAAGATTATTAAAAGCACTTTATTGCTACAAAGAGATTTTAGATAATACCCTTACCTATATACTCTATTTCAATTACAATATTATTATTTCACTGCGCTCTGTCGTAAAATTAAATAGCTTATAAAAGATCCAGAAAACATCTCTATATATGCAGTCGAAGTAACTTTTTTCTCGGTGACGTAAAGAAATTCACCCACACTTGAAATTATATAAATATATACATATGAATGAATGCTTTGAAACAATTTAATTCTATAAAAAAGCTCTGGTCGAGACACGGAGCTCATTTTACAGTACATTTTAAAACACGGAGGCGCGGCCTTTTCGAAGTTCGCTCCCGCGACCTGCGGCGTTTAATTCGCGTAAATTATTATACAACAATGTTATCGTTTCATTCGAAGTTTAAGCGCACATCCAGCGCAAAGATACTACGTCAAATCTTGACGAAGGTAGAGAAAAATATAGATACCGATTAAAGAAGGGGAAGAGAGAAAAATACCCTGGGTAGGAATCGGCATTAGTAATAAAGCAGTAAAGAGCGGCAGACAAGAGCAAAAGATGCCAAAGAGAGGAAAGAGATACATATATGTATACATCGGAAAGTGAAGGAAGTCTTGTTTATTGCCTCGCATTACTCGAATAACTGGAATTGGAAAGACCGGAAGGAAATGTAAAATTGAAGTATTCATTTCACGTTAGAGAAATACGGGATGGCGGTCGAGGGAGTGGAAACGGGGTAGGGGTGTTGGTGGGCGCGGAAGGGGGGGGGGGGGCTATAACGTACCGCCGCGCAGTTGATTCGAAGAATACATTTTTAAACGTCCTGCACTCCGTAGTGCGGGGTTCTCCGACTCTATGTGTACGCAAGGAAATAACCATAACGTGTTTTAGGACAGCCTGAAATCAGATTGAATTTTGTATAACTATACTACATTACTTGCGCATAAAACGCGGGAATTGGATATTTGCAGAACTGTAAAGATTCCGACAGCAGCCGACGCGTAGCTTCGGCTACATACAACTGCGCAAGAATGCGTGCACAAATTGAAAACGTCTATTTAGCAAATACTGATACACTTGCAAAAACAGTTTTTATAATAGTAATGGTTACATAAATTGAAATGTATTATATATGTATGTAATTTGCCGATATAATAAGACACATGTTACACATACTTCTATGATGCCCTGAATAAAATACACCAAGTCGATTACGTGTTCATTTTACTTTAAACTCCAAAATTACAACTATGTCATATGTAACTAGTCAATGGTTCAACAACTAAAAACGTTAGCAAAAGTAGAAAGAATATCTCTTGTTGTAGTTTACTGTTAAAGTTGATTCCAATGGAAGTCTCGTTTCGGTATTCGGAAACGAGAATCAACAAGTGAGTGGTTGTAAAACATGATTTCGTGGACTTTCAGAGATTTAGGAAACTTTTTTAGCTCGAAACGCATATAATAAATTTGCCTTCGCCGCTGAGCTTAAGTACTCTTAACGAATGGTTCAACAACTTCCAATAGCACGATCTGGTTGCTCGTTATCGATCTCTTAATCCATACCCCCATATACCGACCGTCGTCGTAACTATTCGTACATCGGAAATGAACAAGGATTTGTCGCACCCCAAAAATTGGATTCAACCATTTTACTTTTATCTCGTACACTCCTATAGTGTCGTGGTGAATTATTATCGGCCTCTTTCATTCTGATGTATTATTCTTCGTTTGCTTCGTTTGAACCCCAAATACAGTCAAATTTTTTACATTCTGAAAGAAAGGTTAGTTTTCAATTTTTCATGCATGTATAAATAAATGCAACGAATAATATGTTTCGTTATTATTAGGCTTAAATGATAATTGTGATGACACGTTTATAGATTATAGAACTTATCATTTCATTATACAATGTTTATGATGTACAATGGTGTTAATAAATAAACTTGCTGTTGATTCAGCTTACTTATTCGACATGACATTTCAAGAAAAAAAGTCCAAGACCAAAATTGGATCTGAGACATAGAATTTAAGTAAATAAATCATTGAAGTTAAAAAAAAAAAAAATGTAGATAAAAATTGAGCCCTTGCGGTGACCTTCAGTGTCAGACAATTGCCGAATGACGAACTTGTTATTATTGATGGTGCGCATTTATCGTCACGACTTTAAGAAGCTCCCCGTTCAATTTTTATCGAAAAAAAAACGTACGAGGGGTAAAATTCTTCGATTTTTCAACCTCTACAACTTCTTTTGGTGTGATATTTCGTTAGCTATTTAGCAAAATCAGTTAAACACAAAAAACAATAAAAATCGGCATTTTTCCCTTTCTATGTCTACAATCAAAGAAATATTCATCGCAGGCCAGATGGGTTTGCAGATAAATTGTAGGTCTTAAAAATAAGTTTAAGTGTTATTGCAAAATATACATTTGCTTTTTGTAAACTTCAATAGCTCGCCACTTAAATTATGTGCCTCGGATCCAATTTGCAACACCATCTGCCTGGATACAGTTTTAGTCGTAAAACTTATCCCCAATGTTCAAAAGCAGTTTTTCTTTTACAGGAACTATTTACTATATATATATTTTTTAAAGCTGTTTTTTACTTCATGTTTACTTCGTTTTTACTTCATTTTTACTTCATGTTCGGTTTGATTTATTCACTACGAAACTCTGCACATTTCGCCCTTAATTTCGGCAGAACAATCTCGTCAAAGGATGCTGAGTTTTACGCTTTAAAATTCTTTCTATTTTTATGCCGGCGATGTTGAAACGGACGGGCGAAAAGTGACTGCGAAAGGTAGTGCTACTGGAGGGTTGGCTAATTCAGTTGTGATCACCTCGTCGTACTCCGGTGTGCTTCGTCACTGCGACATGTAGTCACAGAAAAGGGAGTTCGGGAGTGAGGACAAGGAGTAGAAGAAAAGAGAACGACTGATTTGTAATGTAAATACGTCGACAGCCACCGAAATATAAAATCTCCTCCAGCATCCGTTTTAAAGTGCAAAGTTTACTTGTTTACTACCATCAGGTTTTTGTCCATCCCGCAAAAATGGCAAAGAAGATAACAAATGGAAAGGCCATTGATTTTATTCGAGTGGAAAAATATTTTCTGCAGCGTGCCACAATAGAATAACAAAAGAGTGAATTAGGCGGATATACTTAAATTAATGTTCTACCAAGAATTTTATGGATGTGTAATATGTAAATTATTTTCCCGCGACATGATTATGCTATTGTTGGTAATAAAAGATTTCTGATAAGTTCATTCTAGTATGACATATATACAAAATGTTGAAAATTAACTATAGTGCTGTATTGTAAAATAATAGATTACCAACTTTACCAATTGCAGTTGTACTAATGGATCTCAAAGAATCATTCCTTCATAGGACTCATATTATATAATAATATAAGATAATCGATCTTTACTGTGCTCCGTATACACTCATATTTTTCTTAATACAAACTAAAGTAGTTAATGAAAAGCAATCAATCCCGTAAATAAACCGAGGAAAACTTTGGAGTGTAATTTGTAACTATTTGTTTCCTTATTTCTCGAGCTATCGTATAGCGTCTGATCTCGATTACCGTGAACCTCTTTAAGGTGGGATCAAACGCGAGGAAGAGAAAACGACGAGTTGGATTGAGCAGGATTCGATCTGCTATATCTGCGCGTCGAGGTTCGGAGATTGCGAATACTAGATTTGAGACGAGCCGAGCGAGTCGAAGTTGATCGGGCGCGAAATTGTCGGATCAACAGTTTGCTAGTTAGGAACCTCGTCTATAGATCAAGTCTAAGTACTTCCCGTCCCCCGTTTGCCCTGTAACTATCACCCACAGCACTTCCGGTGACTTGTCGCGCGGCACGCGGTGCCATCTGCTATATCTCGTGAAGATAACGTGAAATCTTAAATGCTCTGTCGCCATTTAAATTTCAATTGTATGAATAAATTACCGATGTGGATTAGTAATTTTAGTAAAATAAATATATATGTATTGCATTGAACTGTGATTTATATATGGAATATACTTATAAAGGTAGTTGAAATTGGCTATTGGTCGCTGCCGTTCAGCCCTTCTTTAGTCAAACATATATATACTGAAATGTGTAAAGTTTAATCTACAATGCAAGTTGCAAAATGTGATAAAATCAAATTTGATATCACGTGTTTTAATTAATATAGCTATGTTCATATATAAACAATAAAAATGTACATTTTCAAACCTTCGACTCCTCACCGCAAGTACGTCAAAGTATATACTATTAAGGGAGTATCAATAATCAAATAGATCGGAACACTACTTCGCCGTCCCCATTCCCTCCACAGATCACTATGGACGTTTCGAGTTTACGGAATACTACTTATCTTAACGAGGTTTTCGCCACAAGCTGCTGCGCATATTTAGACCTTTTAGAGCACCATTGCGTATGTTCTATCCATTCGGCAGACCACTATAAAAAAGTCACAATCGATAGATTTCTTATAGAAAATAGGTCAGTTTTATAGCATATAGTTTATCATCATCTCTCAGTGGACAACACATAGATATTCAACAGAGAACCTCATCACACCATCGAGACACAATAGGTCCCGAGAACGGCCAAATCGGCAGTAGTCCATCCGTAGCAGGCGTACCGTATATAGCGTACTGTAATAAACGCACGTCGTGCCGACCACGAAAATGCCGTCACGGTGCCGAAAACTACCGACAGATGTCGATAGCGTCCACAAATTCGATCTTTCGACAGCAATGATTATTTTCCGAATTAATATTCTCATAACAAATTCGCACCATATTAGAGCCGCGTTAAGCTTTAAAATGAGACGTTGGTAGACTTTTTTTAATTATTACAAATTTTGGTCGTAATACTGATCCGGTTGACATGGATGGCTCCATGTATGCGCATGTACATGCATGTGTGAGATAAAGAGAGAGGGAGAGAGAGATAGTTTAAAGTTAAGTGTCATCATCGATGACGAATAAGTTAACATGCATGTTAAATAAAACATTAACCATTATCAATGGTTTAATGTGATTCAAAACATTTCATTACTAGGCAATAAGCAATTATGTGCTATTACCAGGTATCATTATGACAACAGGATACCGAAAGGTGACATTTTGAAACTCTTACATTACAAAAATTGCAATGCCTGGAATGAGCTTACAACGATTATAATGAGCATAAAATCAATTTTTGGGAGTTACTGAGTATCCTTGTAGTACCGCTTCAAATTTTCTTCTGTAATATTTTGTTTAAACCTCTTAAATCCTTATTACAAAGTTAATAATAGAAAATCATTATATTCACAAACTATTAGTCATTAATTCGTACAGTTTAGTTATTATTATTATATACATATATATATATTGTTATTAGTTATAATTATGAGTCATTATTATTAACAAGGTTCCGAACTCGGAGCTTATGATTCTAGCAAAAGTTCAGAAGTAAATCTTGTAAGGATCTACACAAGAAGATGGTACTATTTTATCTGGAGGGCTTCTAAAAGAAGAGGAGATATTCAGCTCTATTGAGGTTTCCGAGAGAGCTAAAATGGAACTCAATTGAGAGAGATCAGTAGAATAAAATGGATGTTATTTTAAACCAAATGCTTTAAGGCATACTTAAAATGAAAGTTGAATTTTATTTTGTGGTCTGAAGTAATAAGGTATGTAGGTCCAATTTAAAAGTTTCAATAAGCTGTTGCGCATCAACAAAGCATCTAATTACGTAGGCTGAAAATAAATACACAAGAATGCTGCCAGTGGAATGAAAATAAAGGCGAGAATAATTCTTAATATTATTACCATATCAGCAAAAATATTCGAAAGGTTGATAAGGGTGTAAAATAAAGAAGAAAGAAATAGGAACTTTAATGTTAAAGAAAGCGATATTATAGATTTTCTGCACTTCAGCAGATTCATATTCACAGGCACTGCCATGGATACGACAACGTATATTACATCTTGTGATAATGTACATAAAGTTTATTCGTTTTCATCCCAACTTTCATCCAATTATACCGCATTGCTCACATTGAGGAATGGAATAATAGACGTGAAATATTTACTGGAAGCAAACTAAGTAGTAAGAAGATTTTCAATGGACGTACATTTCAAATTCGACCCCAGAATTAATATACTTTACTTAAGGGGCAATACTATCTTGTGTTTAATAAACGTCGGGTCATTTTTTTAAATTTATTATAAAAAAATGAAAAGGTGATTTATTCATATTCAGCTTTGTGCAACTAATATAAGCTTTGAGCATCTATTAACCTATTATGCCTTAAAATGACGTCATGACGAAATAATGGTCACCGATTATTTTTCAAGTTCTAATTCTTCAGGACATATCGTCAGGATTGATGATTTCTCTCAATACTTTCAGTGCTTGTATATTATTATTTTCAACTACTTTCAAATGTGAAAAAACTACCCGAATGACGGTGGGTTATCCAAGAATAGTTTCCAGTCGCTGCTGGAAGGATAGATTCTGGGGGCGGCAGCCACAGGTTGAGAGGAGGGGATCCCTCTTTTACGATAATCCGATTCTGTCGTCCCAGCTATTCGATTCCAATAACATAATAACTCTGGAATTCGTCCACTCGTCCGCCGCTCCGATGCAGGAACTGGGGAATAATTAGGAAGTGTTCGAATTGCTTGCAATCTGAGCTCGGTCCGTTTAGCGACGCGGATCGAGGACCTGTAGGGGCTGCCAGCGAAGTTGCCGATTCACTCGCGGAAATACGTCGATGTTACATAACGTCAAGGGTCTAAAGGCGTCGACGTCTTGGTCGTCATGGTCAATTCTAATTTTACATCGATCGAGCCCCGCAGCACTTCGTCCGATTTCTCATCAGGCCAACCTAATGGGATGCCGAGTTTCCTGGATTTCCCCAGCGATTTTCGCCTTCGTAAATTCTTTGAAGGTGATCACGCGAGAGGCGCGAAGATAGATTAATAGGTCAACATCAAGAATTATTTTTCTGTTTGCGCTCGATATTACATGAGAAGTTGAGATTTCACATCTTTGCTGTCACGAGCATTAAGGATTTCTTATGAAAATCGAAAAATATGAATATATAAATATATAATCAAATCGAACCGGATTGTTCTGGTAGCACCACTGTAGAAAAGCAATGAGATATGTAAGAAAATGATTAAAAATAACTCTAAAGTGATAAAAAAGAGGTGAAAATACGCTTGAAGATGTGTAAAGTAAACTTGAAATTAAAATCAAAAGCCCTCAAATATAACAAAAATGAACATAAAATAAAAAATCACCTCTAATTCACCATAATATTCTTACAGAATTTTCAAGTACACTCGGGGAAATATGGCGTTGCAATTTGTTATTAAAGTTGATGACTTTCGACAAGGTTCTTCCTTTTGCTCGTGATAACCTCTACTTTTTCGTGTTTACTCGATGTAAATAAGCTCTTTCCGCCGAGTCGTACGTCTCAAACGATTTGATTTGTGCCTTGAGAATTTATTATTTGCCCAACGATTTGTCATTTGCACTATACGCATTTGCTTCGGATCTGCCTTGTGTATATTTCGGATCGAAATATGGAGGAAGCGAACGATTTCTGGATCTCGAGACCCGGATATATAAGCACATGTATCGGAGAAAACGTCTCCGGATGAAAAGGGATCGAGATATCAAGCAGAGTAAGGAGCTGTGTCACCTTTTTTTTTATTGGGCATCACGGTAATAGAATCCCTGCGATTACATTTTATAATTTTTCCTGGTACGAAAAGGTCGAGAACTCGAGATGGAAATATGTTTTCCCTATTCAAGGTGCAAATTTCATATTTTTATTTTCACATTTTGATATATTCTGTTTTGACATTGAAATCTTCCAAATTTATTGTATATATAAATTTTCAACATTTTTAAAATTGTTTCACTAAATGTTTTCGTTTGCCGAGTGGGTGACATGTATCCCATTTTTCTGTGAAATCATAGAACATCTCTCTGTATGCGTAGAAACAAAGTGTAGTTCATTTTTTATGAATGTAATAACAATATAGTACATTACTTCCATGTTAAAAAATTGACGTTACAGAAAACATTTATGCAAATATTGGAATAGTTTGTAGAATATTATATTGATTAAGGTCGATTTCATAATTGTCGACTTCTTATAGACTATGTGCATACTAACACAAACTTGCAGGCGTGAGTTTGTGTGGTTATGTACATATGAGACATTCTTTTACAAACCGGACAGTTTTTGACCGACCCATCTCCAAATTGCTTCATAATTTTTTTACATGTTCTAGGCATGAAATAA
>JAPYZR010002449.1:0-28471 GCA_030522945.1 Trichopria nigra
AACTAACCTAACCTAACCGTCACAACCTGCCTGGACACACATATGAGTTGTCCACATATATGCCTACATCGTGTAGCTTTTGTGTCACCGAAATAGCCAGTTAATCAAAAATTTATCGATGACAGTCATCAAAGTAGCCATCTGTCACCGAAGTAACCACTTTATACTCCAAAATGTCATCAAAAAAGCCGATTGTAATATTTATGTATATATATTAAGGGCGGGGTTCAAAGGAATTAGAACAGTTATACCGACCGAGATTTTCAACAATTTTTGACGGTTTTTCGTGGTTTTGACCATGATAATCGCATTTCCGCCAATTTTCATCATGATATTCGAATTCAGCACATCAAAATAGGTCTGAAAATATATGTCCGCTAAGGATTCCCGGTCCTTTTCGGAAGTACACTGAAGTCTGTGAACAACATGCCTTAGAAAATATAATCTGATCATACTAAACAAGTCGAACATACATTTCTATCTAGACGGAAATATAACATTCACCATAATTCAATCGCCATTTTACGGGAATTTTTCGATACATGTTATTCGACTAAAAAATTAAATTTTAATTCCGACGATATTTGTTGAAAATGCGCACTAAATATTACAGAATGATTCATGTTACAACTCGTAAAATGCTACATGAACAGAAATTATACAAGATATTTAGTAGAAATTGCAATCTTACGCTTGCAGTTAATTGCATAATTATTTTTAAATAAAGTGCGAATACAAACCATGATATTACTCATTGTTTATGTTAGAAAATGGCACGCTAATTGACGATCATTCACTACTAGTAATTAACAATCGAACTCCAAATAAGATACATCATTAAATACAAATGGGTAATGATTTATTTAATAATAAAAAATATTAAAATAATTTTTAAAATAAATATCAGATACAAAACAGCCAAGGAAAATGCATGTTTGTTAAAAAGTTACTGTACATAGAATTTAGACAATGTGATAGTTGAGCTTAAATAAAAATTCGTTGTTATTAATGATTTTATTGAAACGCAGGTACTGATTATCGGGAAAACTACTACAAAAATCAGGTAAAACTAATCAAGTTCTTAGCAGGAAATCTGCAATGGCCATAACAATAAGTTCAACATCACCACGTAATACATTCCGATAAATAACTATAAGCATTTTCACAAGGATCTAACTAAAGACTGCATCGAAAAGAAATTGAACACTTTAAAAATGTCGCTCGAATATCATTTGTCTACATGTATGTAAAATTTACTGAGGGAACTGGCTTTGGGTGGTTCTAAAATTGTAAGTTGTGATGTTCATTGTGACATGCTTTCAGGTGCTGTGATTGGCCACCCAGGCGCCCACCCAAAATCAGGCGGAAGTTGGTGATAAGGTCTTTCTAACAATCATAATTGTGCAGAATTTGTGTCCGCTCTTCTCATTGAATTCGTAGTATATTGACGACTGTGCTATGAACCAAACTTAATTCACATTAGTTGTTTACTTTCATGTCAAAAACAACATAAACATTTCAAGAAATTTAAAGTCACACGTGTTTAGTTTCTTTTCGGTTCAGAATATATACGTACTGATCAAGGATATAATTGATAATGCTTGATCAGACACTGTATTGCGTCATACATGCATTTACCAATACACGTTAGAAGGGCCTGATCATGATCATCGATTCTCGTGTGTTCTATCAAGATGAATTCATGATCGTGTGATGCTTCAGGCACCCTGATCAAATTTCTGCTCGCAAACTTCGGTTAAAAGTCCTGGAGCAGAAATCACCTAACCCTTTCCACTTATATAAAATACATTATAGCGGCAAATAGCGTCGTGATGAGCGTTGATGTATCTTGTAATAGACTGCTGGCACCGCTCAGCTTGTGACTATTGCAATAGCTTTCCTTGCAAAGATTACAGTCGATCGTATAGTTCATAGACTTCGATTTTATCATATATTCGGTAACATCCTTACAGGATGTGAAATGTGTACAATTTCGGAACAGGAATTTCCCTAGTGCTAAAAAAAATAAATGAGAATAATTTTAGTATTACGTTCTTCGACAAATTTTGCAAAAACAATTATAATTAATTGTATGTGCATAAAATGCATTGTAAAATAGCAGAGAATTAATGATGAAATAGTGGGGAATCTTTCATTATTATTTATAATATGTTCATTTTACTTGGTTATGTTTATCTTTAATTTATGCTTTGCATCTGCTTAAAATACAATCTGATAAGAACTTACTCATATGTTCTCCAATATATTCGAGACAATGACTTCGTTGAGGATCAGTGCATGTGTCGTTTTCGAAATACCTTTTGAGATTGCAAAAATTCGCTACAGTGCCCGTACGGCTACATTTGTGGCAAATAAGAGATTGAGTTGATACGGTCGAAAACATTGCTGCAATCATAATATAATTACGTATTTCAAATGCCATAATTTAAAACATTATAATTTCAAAACAATAAAAATAAAAGACATAAGTATTCTTATTGCATGGTTGCATGACATTCGTATAAGTTATTATTAATGAATAATTATGTGGACTTTAATACATGTTAATACATTACAATACTATACATTTCATTCGTATTGTACGAAATCATAAAAATGAACACAAAAAGGTCACTCTTAATGGAGTGAAATTGTAGTTTTGGCGAATGAGATTTCCCTTCTAGAAATTTACAGAGTGTTTTTTGAAAATTTGTGCATTCACACATCTGAATAGGTTACTTTGAGTCCAATTTATACGTGTATACCAGAGTCCCAAGGGATAAAGCATGACAAACAGAATACTGACCTACCTAAAAAAAAAAAAAAAAAAAAATCTATAAAAAGCAAACTAATCAGGGACTATTCATTGATGGTTATAAAAATATATCAGATTACCGGGTTTTGAAATGTTTTCACAATTTTTTTTTAACGTTGCACGAGTGTACGGTAAGCCTTGCATGTCGCTCACATTGAATGTTAAAGAGACGATTAGCCTTTGAAAGACCTCGAATTGTGTCAAAAATATTATTGTAAAGGTGTACTTAATTCTAAAATAAAACAATTTTTTGTCGGTTTGAAATATTATCAATAAGTTTTCGTTTTTGAACTCTTTTATTATAATAAAAATATTTGATCGATCAAATGAATAATATCTTCAATTTAATGACGTCACTTGATATTTTCAATAAATATGAATTTATAGTGGAACAAAAACCGAGAATGTACATCATTCAGTCACTATTATTTTCATTTTCAAAACAAAACTTCGTAAAAAAAATATTATTTTATATAACAAAACATGTCATTATACGTTATAGTACGAATTACATTTTGACTAATGACATTTTATATAGGAATACTCCCGAAATTTAAAATGAAAACTAACTGAGTGAAACAGAGAACAAACAATCACTTAGAATCTAGTGATATGAATCTAAATATATTATACAGATTAAAAAGACTTTTTTCAAACATGCAATAATATTGAACTTTTTTCTAAATGACATGAACTGAAACACACACATACACACACATATATAACTGTCTATATAATATCTACATGTATAATCTACATGTATATCTATATAATGTCTACATATATATACTAGTTTATAAATATACTAATATACGTACCGAAAAAAAGTCCCAAAAACATGCATAAAGCTCCAGTTTTGAGTTCCTTCTTATAGAAAGCAAAATCCATGATGTTAACTCTTATGTGAACTTTAACTGTTAACAAAAGCCGACTGTTAATAATTTCATAACTATATGCAATATGCACATTAATGACAGTGAGGACCCTATATTAAGTGTGATTTAACAAATCGCAATTCTTTGGCACTCGTATTAAATAAGAAGACTTGAGATATTTTCACTACTGGTAGTCGGCATAATGCTTATATAAATATTCTATTGGGAATAACAATATTGTGCAATTCTATAGATTTATCAATTCACGTAAATTTTTACAAACACAGAACAATATTTCTTTTTTATTGTTTGGAAAACTATTTTGTCTGTTGTGGCCGTATACTTTTACATATTAACCATTACAACATTTTTGGTAATTAATAAATAGATGAAATTATGCACTGCAAAATTGTACCGTTTTCTACGATGTTTGCAAGCGAGTAATTTATACGAAATCTTTTTAAGAAATGGTCATAATTATATATGCACATTAATTGTAAAGAAGTGCTGACGAGCCGTGTATAAATAAATAAATAAATAAATTATAAGTTCTGCTTATTTTACAAAAGTATTTTACAAACTATGTTGAATTTGATTATTAAAATTCGTTCCGTACTGCGCAACACTCGTCGTTACTTCTACTCCTATATTAACTGCAATAAAAATCGAATAGATATTTGATGACGAAAAATAGTTACATATCTTTTGATTCTAATATTGTTAGGAGTATACGCAAAAATATAAAACTGAAATTTCTTGATGCGATATATTTATTATCTATCGTAAAAATTCTGTTGAAATTTAGTGCTCCCACCAGCCACAGAGTACTTACCGATTCTTGAAACTGACGTTAACAATTTAATTAAATTCCTGAAGTAAATTAGTGTCCTGAAACGTTATAATAACAAATGAGTTCCGGTGCGAACGATTGCCAATATGCCACTGACGCGAAGCAAACGAGGAAAAATCGTTACTCGCGATGACCGAAGCCGGTCGAACGTTCGACGATTCAAATTTTAATGCATATACGTTTCACTTTAATTGTCATTTTAATAATTGCAACACGAAAAGCTACTCATATTAAAAATCGGCATAGACAAAAAAAATAATTTTTTTCTGACTGGTCATAGCGTTTTGTTGTTGTCGAGTGAGTTTCGAAAATGGTGAAGAAGAGGGCTCTGATGTACGACATTCTAGCAAGTAAAATACAAACAAACAATGCTTTTATACGAGTTTTTATTGAATGCAAAAAAAAACGTAGAATATACTATGACATATGATGTCGCTCCAGTTCACGAACAAAATGATATCCAAAAAGTACTTGGATTAAAATGGGCTATTTGCACAACCTTGAAACTTATTAAATAAACGTTAATTTTATTTCCAATTGTAGGAAGGCACATAATGATGGCATACATAGTGAGCAAATAGTGAGCAAGGTGTCCGCAATTAGTGAACAAGGTATCTGCAAATAGTGACTAAGGAGGTAATGAGTCAACAAATGGAGAACAAGGGTCGGAATATGATGAGTGAGGACTCGTCAAAAAGGAATATGCAACTGGTAGGATGTCAACGATAGTTTAGAAAGGCGTTGACAAATAGGGAGCAATAAATCGACAAATGGAGATCGAGTTGTCAGAAAACAGGCAAACAAGGAGTATAAGTACATTATTAAAAATTACACTTCAGGTAGCGATATGTGGAGTTTTGATTATTTTTGAAAATTTTCATCACTAACATTCCCAATATAAAGGTATCAATTGCAAATATCATATTTTATTTGTAGTTCAAATTAACAAAAAATATAGATGATGGTCGCACTTAATAATAAGACATTGTATCATTTAGCATTGAAAACTAAAGTAATAAGTTGCTTATAATTATTAGTGCGAGACCTATTTTGTCCGAAAATGATAAAATTTCACATATTATTATTTTATCCGTACACAAAATATATGCATGCAGGGTGAGCCCTTGCGTGCATATTGAAGTAGGAACAGTGTTCATTACGACGCATTGACACGACTGTTGACCGCAGGTGTGCCCTTTTATGTTAAGTTTACTTAAATCAATATTATTGCATATTTTAGAATAACACGTAGTAGAATCAATACAGTAATAATTATGTGTGTCAGTATTTTCTCTCTGTCGAAGCACATACACACATTACTGCAGACTGTGATTTATAAACCAAAGACATATAATGTCGATATATACTTTACTTTATTCGACGCATTATTAAAAGTAACCTAACCTAAACAATAACAACTTACAAACTATTTTATATAAACAATAAGTGATTTTATACGACAATTAATAAATTATTTTCAGATACAGGGTCATTGGTCCATACTCTTAAAAATCGAATAACTATTCAACGGTGATATAATAATAATAATGCATCAACAATTATTGATATTTATTCATTTATTTATTTATTGTGACAGTTTCTCAAGTATATTCCTATACCTACCACAACAGGTAATGATTTAGGTGATGATGTAGGTAATGATTTTTGTCTTGATGTGAGTGATACAAGAGTCTAACTGCATTCTTTAATTAGGGATAAGCAAGGATGGATCAACAAACTTTATCAACACTCGGGATTGAAATCTTTAAGATATTTTTATATTAGAACTTGCTTCCGATTCTCCCAGTGGGAATTCCCAGTTATTAACGATCCTTGTCAATATTCCGTCCTATCCCGGTACTCTACATTACCTGCTGATGGTATTCGGCGAGACCTGCTCTCTATACCTTATCGACGCGCGCACGAGTAAAAAACGCAAGGTAAAGCAGTTTTTCTCAGGATTTATTAGTGCAGTGTGTACAAATAGAACTGGAATGACTCAGTTTACAACAATTGAAGGAATATATTGTTGCTTAATACGGGTTAAATAAACTTACTGTTATTAATATATTTCTTTGATATTTGATGTTTCCTAAAAGTCAGAATACTTGCTCTTTACTACACTAAACACCTGATTATAATTGTTCACACTCGAGCAGAACAGTATTCGATCAAATGGAATAACAACAAATCATCATGACAACTAATTGAATACTTATGAGAGTTGATATATCATGAAATCGAAGGCTAGCACAATTCTTTTTGTAACCATTACAATAATCCTTGATGCAAATTTTACAGTCTTTCTTGGGATGAAAACTTTTAATGTTTGTCATTCCTGTGGCAAAACTATCGCAACTACTGTAAATTGTGCAATCTATTTCAACGAAAGGACCTTCACCTGAAAAATCGATACATCAATTGATTACTAAGATATATTTTCATATTGACTTATTTCTATGTACGCTGGAAAAGACTATTATTGAATCAACAATACTACTACAGCTATTTTAACCAAATGAAGCATTGCGTCAACCACGAGAATGCTTGTGTCAACTATAGTATGGTTGTCTCAACGTTACGTTTTTGTATTGTAAACTTTAACAAGAGAATTATGTCTGAATTGAACTCATTTGATATACAAACATCCATTAACTAAAAACTTTTCGCTGTACCTCTAATTATATTCACGACGTACTCAAAATAAGGTTGAATTAGAAACCTACAAACTGTACTCATCGCATATAAACTTACTCGTATGGTTTCCAATTACTTTAAGACAAAGATATTGTTGATTAGGACATGTCCTTGAAACAAGGTTCGTTTGGTTCTTACAGTGATTAACAGTTAGGCCTGAGCTACGACACTTGAAGCAGGAAAGAGCTTCGGAAGCAGGCAGAATTGCAAACATCTCTGAAACAATAATGTAAGAACTTAAAATATAATCTCACAATCGATTGGGTCATATAATTGAAATTAAAATGTGAATTGTTTTGACACATACATAAATGTAAATATGAGATGATACTATCAATTTTTCATAATTATAGATGAAAACACATACAAATAATAGTGGAGATCAAGGAAGAATATTGAAGAACACGTGTCTGTAAAATGTACAGTTACTGACAATCCAAGGTCCTTCGTTATTATTGATTCGAATAATTTATTAATGGGAATATGGACTTTTTTTTTATGAATATTTTATCTGGTTTTCCACGTGCATGATATTGTAATGCCCGTGAAAATATTTTGAAAAAATGTCTGATGATTAATCTTCTTATTCATTTTTACTGAGCATGATGCTATATAATATTGTAAACAATGATCTTTATGATTTTGTATGAATGTACGAAAAATTATATTTTTCCTAGAATAAACGCAATATACAGTCAACATTTGTAAAAATGTAAATCAAGTATGCAGAACGAAATTTGATATTAATTTTTGGAAATATGTCATACATACCCGGGAATAGAAGCAACAACGCACACGAAAGGGCAGTTTTGAGTTCCATCGTTCATAAATCAGAGTGATTACTGTATTGATACTTCATACAACTAAGAATAAAGAAGTCCGATAATTCGAATTTTATCATTATATGTGTATATATATTTATATGAAATTAGTTTAATAAAATAATATATCTTTAACGTTTCAAACTGAATATTCGATAAAAAAAATGTAAACATATCTTTGGTGCCCTGGTAGAAATCTGTCCAGTTTTCTGTTACACTGCCCAGTTATCCTATACCTTTAACATGGGAAAAAAGCAAACTGGACAGAAACTACCCAAAAACTGGACTCATTTCTACTAGGGTGAATATATGGAAGAATCGCATATGTGCTTTGATCTCAATCTGTAATGTCTTATTTTTGTTACCCCTTAAAAAGCGATAAAGGCAATGCACTATAACCGGCTGTTGCTAAAGCCGTTAGACTATTCTGGTATTTACGATGCTAATAATACCAGTAGAAACATTTATACATGGCTTCGGTGCAAAACTCATGGATTGTAAGGAAACCATTGCTGATTCTTTAAATCAGTCAGTATACCGATTTCACGAGAGTCTCGAAATCGTGCATCTTCTTAAAATTATCAAAACCATTAACATGTTATGTTATCTCATCCACAAATTGGATGAGTTTATACGTGCCATATCTGTTCACTGATAGTATGGGTAGTCTATATTTTTCGCAACTCCGATAGTCATATAAGTGTAGCTGACCCAGTGATAGTATCATTAATATATTAAAAGAAAGTCGGCTACACATTGATAACTGTCAGGGTTAGGTGTACATCGACTATAATCTTAACGGGCAAAACTACGTTCTTTATTACTGTTCTGTAACGTTTTGTGATCAAATGAAAATGAATTCATGACTGTACAGACATTGACTTGAAAAGTATTGGCGTATAAGTATCTTTAACACGAGGATACAGAATTTCATTACAGCTAATAAGTGCATTACCAATTAGTTATTGACTTAGGATCATTTCATTTTTATACATTTTTTATCTTTGCGGACGATATCTAATTTGTTGAGTACCAGATTTTCATTATCTTCATACACCTCTTCCTTAAATTATAGTTCTGTAAAATGAAAGACAAATGTGTCGTAATCGTGATAGTCTTTAAAGCGTATCTTTTTAGCAACGCCTCAGGAGGTTCCAACATCGCGACCTGGTGGTTATACATATAGTTCACGGTACGATTCGCGGTAACGCATGGCATGCAACTCGCGCATTAGGATGCAACAGTGCACCGAGCTCTGTGACACTTTACTATTAATCGTCTGTGTCCACGTCATGTGTTCATGCATATACAGATTATTTGCCGAGCGCTCAGTCGTGGCATCGAACGCCTCCCTCGCCCGAGGGTAAACACAAGGGGATGACCATTATTCCCTATAGAAACCAAGTCCAAAGAGCTCGTTGAACAGAAGAGGTAGGAATCTCGGAAGCAGTGGCGGTAGCTTTACTTGCCTGAAAGGCAATTCAACGATTTGTATATGGATTTTTAGGCCTAAAATAATTGCAACTGGGGATTAGCGGATTATTGGATTGTTTGTTCAAGTAAACGAACGTCTATATCTGGTTGATTGACGGTTAGTCCAGGTGATTCACGCTCAGTCCAAGCGATAATCATCCAGTAAACGTAATAATGGAATTTCAGCTTAAGTCGTTGACTTTCATTCAAAATGGATTAATGATTTAATAAAGATGAAAAAATACTGGATAAGACTTGAATTGCATTGGCCATTATAGATTATATCATGTAACGATTTTACATTAATATAGATATGAACAAATACCCATCATCAAATTGTTAAACCCCTTATCTTAGTTCTGAGATTGCTGGCGATTTTAAAATAAGATCGAACTTTATATGGTATGTATTTACATTTGCGATGATCCTCGTATTTTACATTGCGACAATAAAGAGAAATCAATTTTTATATAGAAGTAAGGATATTTGAGATCCTAACAAGAGCTTCATTCCACTGCCGAAGCATTTAGAATTAAAATAAATTCCCGACTCAAGTCATCATGGTTGGACAATCGTCGTGGTAGGGCCATCGCGTTTATTCAGCTTTATCACACTAGCCCTATCTATCTTTGTATGTAAATACTTGTTAGCGATGGAAGCAAACTTTTCGCGTAACTTATAGTGACGTGCACGAGCAGTATAATCGTGTCACGTAACTGGCTGCTATGAAATGTGAACAGAAAAGTAATTCACAGTTAGGAAAATAAAAATGAATTAGACAAAAAATGAGGATGCGAACAATGTAAGTCGACTAAATCTTTTCGTTAAAGTTTTAGTTTTGGTGATGTTTACTAATTGTTGTTGAATTTTCATTTCTTTTCTTGATTTTAAACGGTGGTCATACCATGGCAACCTCGTACAACCTAGACTAGTTTTTTATTTTTAATGCCTATAACTCTTAGACTTTTGGTACAATCATTTTTGAATGTTGATCAAAAACATTGCATTTTAATAGATCTTTCCAACCATAAACTCAAAATTCGGCCTATACAATGGAAGTTACGGGTAAAAGTTAAAACGTGGCCCTACTGTGACCACCCTCATCTGATAATCAAGAATAATATGTTAGTCATAAGGACAATTGATTACATTTTTATATTTATTCAACAGTTGAATCCATCGAATACGTGAAAAATGTATTGGCTTTTGAATTGGCGCCAGTACCATCCACAAATAATTCGATACTAAATAAATGTACGACACGATAAATTTCAAAACTTTCTGTTGCCCGAGACAAAAGTGCACTGCCAGAGGTGTTTTTAAAAATGGCTTTCTCCGCGAAGAGGAAGTCTCAATTAAATCACGGTAGCCGGAGAAGTAATTAAATTATTGCAGTGTTTCAGTCGGCGACGGCCTACAAAGACGGGATATCGCGACATGAATAATACAGTGCGAATCCAATGACGAAATTGTGCAACGTATAATAAATGTTTTTTTTTACGTTTTCATATAAACATAAGAATTGATTTTACGACGTAAAGCGATGCATTATACGTACTTTCGATTAAAACTGAAAAATTACACGTGGAAAATCGTAAATTACTTAGCGCCTGTGCTGTTTTCGATTTTGAAAAGTCTACCTGTTTGTCGATGATAAAAAAGAGATAACCGTAATGCAGTCAGTCAAAATACCACAAAGCCCGAAATGCAAAAAATTTTGTACCGAGCATAAAATGTTCCGCACTAAGTACACAGGGAAGCGAGAGTTCGTACAGCCAGAGCGGGCTGAAAAGGCCATTATGTGTAAATGCGGTTTCGCAGCTTAATTTTACTATAAACGATAAATGTACACGCTTTCCGAAACAAAATTTTGTCTCGTACGTAATATATTTCAATAGAAAAAAAAATCATGAACTTTTATCATGTCTATAAATCCAACAAATTGTTGGAACTTCGTCATTACGATTTTCATCAAAGTTTCTGATGATAAACATCCGAATACAAATTGAAAGTTCAAATAAAGAATCTCATAAAACATGATAGCACTATAAAAATTTTTATTTTCAACGAATCTTTGGTCTATATAAAGTCTATATAAGGTCTATATAAAAACAAATATAACCCCTGAGGAGGACAATAAATTAATTGTCGAAACGTAGGGTAGAAAAAATAAAAGTAATGGAACTGATAATAATGGCCGATTAATCTTATCCTGAATATTGATGATTGCTTTTATCTAAATGTAAGAAAATCGTACTCTATAAGAAACAGGTAATTTTCTAATTTTGGTATTTTCCAAGGATAATAAAAACACGTATTTTTATGAATCAAGTAATGCAAAAGGAAAAATACAGCACTGAGCTTTGTGACACGACAGAAAGCAAACTGCGAATATTGAAAACCGCAAAACGCATGATGGATCTCGTTGAAAATGAAAAATTAAAACTACTTCGTAAAATATTTGATTGAAAAAAAAAATTGCCACGTCGAATTATGCAAATCGACAAAAAATGATAAATCACACAGGACTCATGGAAATGAGAAAGAAACGTTGGAAAATAATTGCTTTTAAAGAAGGTCAACGATCGCAGCTGATGATTATACTCGCGAAAAAAGACAGATATATGCATAATGCAAATTCGAAAAGTCAAAATATATATAAAATTGATTTAAGATATATATAATGAAACGTTTTTCGTGGAATTCGTAAAAGCGATAAATATTAAACATTTCAAGTTATTAAATGAAGAAAACGTGTCGGGGGAGTTACTCTCGAAAAATTGTGACATAACTAATTCATTAATTGCAATAAGGACTTCCTTTGACGTTTAAAACAATTTTGAAAATCTGTGAAATCAATAAGAAAATTTTTAATTCAAGGGAAATAATAGGAGAAGAAATAGTGTAATATAGAGCGAGAGCGAGGGGAAATGAAAATGATGGAGAGGGTGTGAGAAAGCCAAGGGGTAGGGGCGAATCATGCGATCATTAATGCAAGGTTCATTAATGCACTGGAGCAACTCGCTTTATCGTCGTATCTTACAGCCTCAGCGATAATTACACTTGCCTACATGTGTTCTTGTCCAGAACTCGCACAAGAGGACGTCACTGTTTGAAATTATGTTACAGATAACGCATGAATTATATCATTTGAGTATGGTTTTGTCCATTCGCACGGTGAATCTCTATTGCTACAACTTATTTGTATTATATTATTATATATAAGAAATATATATATATATATATATATATAAGATGCATTAAATATATCCATATATATGGGCGGTTTGAATGAATTCTTCTAAAACTACAAAAATGTAATTTTATTTTTAGTTGTATTACGCCTGCATAATATATACCATAAATGAATATTTTTATATCTCGCCTTAATTTATATTAAAACGATTTTTTCGTGCTTTAATCGCTATCCAATTAGCACTGGACGTCTCTTGGACATCCAACACTCATCTGTTTGTCCATGGACGAAAATTGCACGTACATTTGATGTCCAGATGTGTGTGAATTATGACCGTCCTTTTTGTCCCTTATCAAACCTATTTAGGTTTACGTTCGTCATTGTACGCCCATTGTACATTCATTGTACATCCATTGTACATGTATTGTACATCCATTATACGCCCTTTGCACGTACATAATATGTCATGTTGAGACGTACGTGGTACCTGTGCTATCTAGGATTAATATCATAGATTCACGATAAGTAAAGACGTTGTCATGGAAATACGGTACAACCGTGCCTATATAAACGACATTTACTTCAGATCCGTTTGTAAATTCAATTTGAATCACACGAGTCCAATTTGACAGATCTTGTCAATATTATTTAATGGATACATATTTTTCATTTTATTGCAATCCAACATTTGTGGTAAGGTCAACCAGTTCACTCATGATCAAAATTCAGGAAATTCGATTTGAAATTTTCTGTATAATGCAATTTCACATATGTATACATAATATATAAAAAATGGCATGTTTTCAAGCACTATTGAAAGACCATTCTGTCATTAATCTCTACATTTTTCAGTCCAAAATCGCAGTTTAAAATCGAATTAGTTCGTAAAATTATATAATTTTTTGCCTTATATGATTTATAATTTACCAAAGTGTGAATGACACCGCGATTATACATTCAGGACACTTCTGTAACTTCTGTAAAATTTCATTCAAGATGCCTTTGATAACAGAAGATGCTCATGGTTTGACATTATTATATAGATATATGAAAATGTTGCATCACTTAAATCATTTGCTGCATATACGACGTCCTATTATTTCTGTAAAATAAAAAGTCGTACCAGTAGCTTGTCGATATATCTCGCAGTCGTAACTTCCCAAGATCTTTCCTGGAAAAGTCGCCAGATTTCGGGCGTTCACCCATAATTTCTGCATCTATCGCCAACAACGGAAATTTATCATAATAGTTGGTCCCTTTCTGTGTCGTCAGTCCGTTGACACTAAATTATTCGTTATCGTTTATATAAGCAGGATATTGCATAGTTTGGGCATCGAGCGAGATAAAGTCGAGGAAAGCAGGGACGATCTTGCACCTCCCAATGCACACATTCAAGCTCTCATGGATTTACTTTATACATCATTTATTGGATCATACGAAGGCGAAAGCGGTGAGGCATCCTACCCAAGTATTATACCCACGACCGAGATATATCACTGGGGTTGATGTTTGTGCTCTAATAACCACGTATGTAAGGCGCGAGAAGACACGAGAAGGAGATGGAGAAGGACGAAAATAGAAAGTAAAATACACGTTTTAGCTATTATCGCTCGAAATGGGACCTAAATTGTTATAATTTGTTTGAGGGGTAATCCTATAGTTTATTAGCCGATGAGAGATTTAAGAGTAAAAGCTTGATTGCGAAATTATACACGGCGAGACAATATTATCATCTCAATCGAAATAAAATTTCAATTTGCAATGGCGAAGAGTAGATCGATTACGTTTTGGGCATATAATTCCTTGTATTTTCGATATGATTGCAGAAATTACGTTTATGGACGATTTGTCCATTTTATTAGGAAATTGTATATAATGTTACTTGAAGAATTCTATATTTTTTAAATTATGGTATTCCAAATGTTATCAAATGTAGCCTTTATATACATGTTTTATATACATATGGATAATTTAAATTAGTGTTAATCATTTATTTTCTAACGTGATAACTGTGTCATTCCTAATAAACTAAAGATTATCAATAATGATGGACGTCGATTAAAGTTAGTAAAAATCGACAAGAGTCGAGAAGATACGTTGTAAAATATTAACGAAATTTATACAGCAAGTTAACACAATATGAGATCATAACGTGGGCAATGTTTCTCAGTGTATTGTTCAATGCTTTGAATTGTTTCCATCCATGAGATAATAGTAACAATAGATGAATTAATATCCATATATTACTCGGTGTATGTCTTAGACATAATAATTTACGATTATATAGAGCTTCATTTTCGTGTTGAATAAAGGAAGATAATAACAAAAAAAAGCGAATTGGAAATTACATCAAACATTCGTACAAATTGGTAATAAAATGTAATCGAGAGCAATCGTGACATATATATGTAGAATGTAGCAAATCAATATAGGATCTTTTTCGAAATCATTCTCTGAAAACTGTAAATTGTAAAACTATATTACGTTTATATAAAATTCGCATAATATCACTCGTAATCTCTCGAATGTAGTAAGAAATCGTTTCGATTGTCGCAAAAATATATTCGCCATGTTCATGTCCTTTTACATTATTGACAATGATAAATGAACAGAAATACAAACCTATTACACATATGTTCCGATTAACGAATATATATAGTACAGGAACGTCGCGCAACATTCTATTTCACATATATATTCCCGTTTAGTTTTAGATATTAATCATTCTTATCGCAATGTTACGCATTATAGCCAGATATATTGCAGCATTACGGAAGCAATAATCATAACTCTACAAGATATTGTAATTATCTGGTTTGAAATAAGTGAAATCACAAACTGTATATACATACAATTATACAATTACTTTCGATTATAGATATAAGGTTTTAGCGAAAGTAATAAGACGTGAATGCGTAGATTTTGCTTTCACTTTTATTAATATAATCAGGTTTAAAGCATTTAAATAATGTTACTTTTAATAAAACCGTATTGAAATGATTGCGTTTTTCGGGTTACGTACTTAAGTTTACGGTGCATCCATAAATTTTGAAACACTTTTATGAATAAATGAAATAAATTTCGTTATTAGTTTATTCATTGAAAGCTGAATTAAATAGTCATTAAAATGATTAAAAACGACGTGTTATGAAGAGGACGTAAAGTTGTATATCCGTTATACACAGTGCGAAATGCCTTGTTGTGTTCTGAATACTTTATGTAGATATATCATAGGTAAAGAGCGAAGGGCAGATAAGTATACGAGTATCGAACGCTTGAATGCATTAATGATAGAAAAGGAAGCTTTACGATGCGGCGTGCTTTTTCCCATCCTCTTGTCGGCATAAAAGGTCGGAGTTATTGTTACCGGTATTTTACCTCATTCATTCATTTTAGATCATTGTATTTTTATTAAATCAAACCAACTGAAGATTTTATTTCGAACCAGAAATTCAAACCCATTGTACTGTACGCATGTATTCAATGATATCTTTAAATACAATTTCCAAAATTATACATTATATTGAATATACACATTTTGTAGTCTAAAGTAAATTTGTATTTTTGTATTTGTCTTGAAACAACAAAGTGTTGTTAAAGAAATTTATGTTTGTTTTTTCATTCAATTTCATTTTTATCTTCTTAACTTTCTAGAATGAATGACGGATTAGCGTTCGATAAAAAGTGAAATTTTCTCATTTATTTTTTACCACATTTGACCTGAATCCAATGAGTCGAAAGGAGAAAGAGTGGGGTTCAATCTGTATAACAATTTTGAGTGGAATACAACTTTTTTTAAACAGCAAGTTTTCCCAGTGAACAAGCAGAAGTTATATATAAATACACGTACAACTCTTACGATATCATACGTATATCAGATCGCATTTAATACTCATATAATTTCCCTTTAAAGTAAAAGGAATAAAATCCGGAATGCAACGTCGCGTTTTTGTTACTGGTCCGCCCTTTGACGAAGCATTATGATAAAGATCAAAAGAACCCTGAAAGGGGAAAAATGCACACTGGCCATTTAGATCGGACGCGACCTGTTTTGTAATCAGGGGCTTTTCTGGAATACTCGATTTTAACCAGTCATTCTGTGCGCGACTGTAATTATGTTTTTTATTACTTTTATCAAAAATTCTTCAAGTATCATAGTTCTAATTTGATGTGTCATTTTTTTTCGACGAGAATTCTCGGTCAAACCAATATAATGCCAAGTGCGATGACAAGACAACATAAGTTTCCATAAAAATCAACAAACATAAAAGAATTATTTTTATAAAAGTCGTATATATTTTTTTTGATTACAGAATTACAAATGTAAAATAATAACCAAGGATAAATGTCGTGTACAATAACATAACAGTCACGAAACTTAATTGGAACTATTAAATTTGATAAAATATTTCTCAACAATTGAAAACACCTCATAAAAATTGCCAAAAACTAAGAAAAATTGTTTATAACCAAAAATTTTGTAGACACAAAAAACTCAAAAACAAATGAAAAACAAAATCCTTCTCATTCGTCAATAATCTTGAACCAAAAAATATTAGTGAATAATTCTTGGTAATTGGACTAATTAAAAAAAAACTAAATCTTTAACGTTTCGACTTATTATTACAGTCCTCCTCAAAAAAATTCTAAAAATAAATACATTATTCAAAAATGTTATAAACGAAAAAATCTCTGTGTAAATATTGAAGAAGAAAAAAAAAATATATATATATATGTTAACTGATTTATCTATTTTTTAAATAAAATAATTTTCAATTTGTTTTCTTTTACTATGTATTTTCTCTGTTGCTAAAATAAGTACGTTTTCATAATCAAAAGTGTGTCCTGTCTCTAATCCGTTTAACGTAAACCTGTGTATACTTATCTATTGAATTATATATGTTTCTTTTGTGTTCATTAATTCGTGTTCTCAACAATCTGCTTGTCTCACCCACGTATGATGAATTGCAAAATAAAAAAAAAAATGTTGAATTTTTTTTTTTTTTTTTTTTTATAAAATTTTTTAATAATGTATTTACTTTTAGAATTTGTTTGAGGAAGACTGTAATAAACGGTCGAAACTTTAAAGAATAAGTTTTTTTTTTTAAATAGTCCAATTACCAAGAATTATTCACTCAAAATTAAAATTGAACCAAAAAAGTCTTAAAAAGTCTTTAATAAAAACACACAATTTTCATTTCTATGGAGATAATAATTCACTTATTCCGTACAATTTTTACATAGTTTTTGTAATTTCCAAAATGGATAACGTGAACGGAAAAAGCCCCATCGATCCCCAAAATGCGCCGCAGATGGCCGCGAGGATTCAGATTAGAGAATTGGATTCGCCTTTAACTCGCATAAATTATTTTCGCGCGACCTCGAAACCAGCAGCATAATCTCAACGGAGATCCCGCGGAAGCATTCGAAATTTCGAAATTCGATGTCCGGAGGTACGGGAAAAGATAGAGAGCAGCACATATATATAGATATTCCTGTACCGATGGTACGTCGTGCCAGCAACCACAGGGAGCCGTCCGAGGCAGATCAGCTGATTCCCCAAGAGACTGTCGGGGTTACCGAGCCTCCGGGGCTCCTATATACCCCATGTATGCTTCAAGCACCTTGCGAAGTTTCTCACCGAGTCTCCGCCAAGTCCATTTCTTATTAATATTTCGAAAATTAAACGGGCTATACTGTCGCACCTAACGAGTTCTTGAAACTGGGTTAGTGCAATAACTGAAAGTTGGTGATAAGTTTAATTTTTGTTGCTACATTTTCTGTTATGAGCCACTTCGTGCGTTCATAAAATTTAATGGTCCGCAATTTCATTGGTCCATGATATAACAAACATTGTTACTTTAGTAGATTTCGGTGACGATATAGCGAAAATCTTAATGTAATTCAAATTGGTGACAAAACTCCCAAAATTTGCCACGATTTAATGGTTTAATTATGGCGAAATGCTTTCGGTTGGCCCCTACGGTCTATTCAAATACACTGCCACGAGAGGCCATCTAAATTGGCCGTAAAAGGCAACCCAAAGTAATTCGCCATATTTAAACTATCAATCAGATCAAATTTACCTTTATTTTTAATCGTAATTGTGCAAAGAATCACACCTTATATATGTTGTTGATGATGACCTATATTAAAATATATATGTGCAATCAAGATTAACTTCCTTTCGTGGTCAATTTTATATATAATTTTGATCAAGTTTTGATCATTCAATTCGTTTAGTATGTAATTATTATAAAAATATAATCAATGTTTTAAAGATGACATCGATATTTTCTATCGAACAGAGTTCCTTGTAAAAATAAATGCGTCTTTTTCACCGGTCGATAATTTCCACTAGATTAATTTTGTAAAGGGTTCATTAAAATCGCCCAGAAATGTCGGTAATATACTTGTCGAATATAACCCTTATTTTTTTTTTCATTTCACTACATATCGAAATAATGGTATGTATATTTTAAAAAAAGTTTGTAATTCAGTATCAAAGAGGAGCGTAATTCGAACTTGACTTTTTTCTTCAGTGTCCAGAGAGACAGTGACAAAAATTACAGAAAGAATATCTGATACTTTACATTGCAATATACATGAAATATCAAACGAACATATTAGTGTAAAAATTGTCCCGTTATATAAGGATATGAAGCAAAAAATATTAATATCCCTTTATCTCTGTCACTCTTTTCGTTCTTTTCTTCCTTTTCCACGTCATGTTCGTTCAAACTCTTTACACAAAGAATATTTAAAAGTACATTCGTTAAAGTATTATGATATTGACTTTTTTAAAAGACTTTCTCAAAGAATAACAGAGATAAGAATTTGCTTATATATCCTGGAATATTTTGAATGTTCCGCATTGAACAATTTTTTAAATATTTTACATTATTTTTCATATCAAATAGAAATGATACCGCAAATTCATCTAATACGCTACAATGTAGAGTCTACATATTGAATATAATTATGAAGCTAGATATCATTATTATCTATTAATAAAAATACTTAAATTAATTAAATATTAAAAATCTATATGACATTTTTTTTATTCCTTTCTTATTATATTCTCAATAGGGTAAAATGTATGAGCTTGCAAATTAAACGAACGGGTCGATTGCAGACCCGTTCGTTGGCAAAAATGATAATTCGTAGTGAAACACTCCATTGCTCTTGACTCCATTCAAAATTGGTTTTTAACCACACCCTGGTTTAATCATTTCGCGTTTAAATAGACATTTCGAAAAAAAAGAAGCACCACTTGAAATGAGAATCTTAAGAATCCAATTAAGAAATCTTAAGAATCCATCTCGTAATCTCAAATTCAATTTTGCTGGAAGTGTTTTAAAGCATTTGGAATCGTTTAATTTTAGCTCATAATGAACTGTCTTAATTGCTTTACAAACTTTATTCGTGATCGCAAAATAGGAGTTTTCTTTCAGAACATGGCATTATAATGTTAATCGTAAAAATAGATTTTTTAATTTTAATTTTATTTGATTTTATGATTTAATTTTATGCATCTAAACTTAGCTATAAAGTAAAAGTATTACATTTCTCTTTCATGAAAATGTTTTTCTATTTTTACAATGTTTAACATTAAAAACTCAGACATTTTCTTGCAGTATTCGTTAAAATTTATAGGATTATTCTATAAATTTTAATTTATTTACAAACTTTGTTGTTTTGGCTTTAAATAATGAAAGTATATACTAATTATTGTTATTAATTCGACATATAATATCGACATTAAACAACGTATATATTTATTTTGTTACATATACAACTTGGGCATCTATAGAAACTGATTCGCATTTATCACTTTCGAGAAAATGCGACATCTCCCGTCGGTTCTTCAACTATTAATGTCGGAGACATTCAGATGTATTTTGCTATTCGATAATATATTTCAGTAACCTCGTTAACAAGCAATGAAGACAATTTTCATTACTTTCTTTCCTCACTTTTGACCATTGCAAGTTTTTCTAAGTCGTATTACGTTATGATATTAACTGATGAATTAATTCTTGTAAAAATTAAAAAAAAATTTTTATTCTATGTCGGTAACTTTTCTCGTTCCTGATTTTACGTTGTAACTTTTGTTTCTTCAATTTCTACATTTCATTAATATACTTTACAAATAAATACGATTAAATCTAATTACAATAATATAAAGTCACCACAAATACATAATATATAGAACACGAATCCTTTCAAATCAGTGCGACCTGAGTTGTTCAAATGAACCTAAACCGGACAGGTCTTGACGCCATCTTATTTGGTCGATTTGTCATGACGAGATTCACCTTCGTTTTTGCCAGGTACAATTAAGTCAACAAGTTTGGTCAAAATCCGCATTCGCGCCAAAATCATTTGTACACAAATAAATGTCTTTTGATCTGATGATGTCGTAATCAAGACCTATTTGCAAAGTGTGATCGGACATTTATTTGCAATTTCATTTAAATCCCAATCAGATCAAAGAAATTGTTATCTATATGCTATTCCTAACATATAGAATATATCGTCTGTTCAGATTTTATATTCGACTTCAAGAGTCAATTCAGCTAACATTGAATTAAGCTTTTTCGATATTGCTTGAAACAAATCTGAATGGCGGGCAAAGATCGAAGTAGAAGCTTCAATATCAAGAACTTCTATCACCGAAATTCCTACAGCTCATTGAAAATCACTGTCCAATCAGCGATCATTATCGCTTCAGCGACCAGGAGGATTCTGTCTTTTAGTTGCTTTCAAATCCAATGTATCTCCATAGTTTTTCTAGGCTGGAAGTAAACCAGAAAATTAGGAAAAGCATTATAAACCAAAAATCTTATTTGTGCTTATTCGTCCACGACTTCAGTCGAGCGGTAATTAATGACATACATACACCTCCTAAATACACCTCTAAACTATCATGCAGTTATCAATACCAAATTAATTATATCGAATAAGGTAATGCTCCTGAGTCTTTCAAATCAAATAAATATAGGCAATTTTAATGTAACCAGAAATAACGAGATGCGTTAAGGTACTGATTAGTGGTCCACTCGGTCATCCCCTAGTAGAAATCTATCCATTTTTTTTACACTATCCATTTCTCCTATGCCTTTAACATAATGGTAAATATCTGAACTGTCTAAGAATTGGCTAAGAAATGTTTTCATTTCTACCAGGGTCATTCGCTTAATTCACCGATTGCAATATATCGGCCGTAAAGAACGCATTGAGGAAATACATTATACAAAATCTTAACTAATGATTCAATAATAACGATTACTGAAGGTCTGCCAGCAGTGATATAAAACATATGGATAGAGCATGGTGGGGTTTCAGCATATAGAAGGCGTGAGCACAAATGCTGGAAGGATATTTATAATCAAGATGGCGGATCCTTCGGAAGCATCCCGAATTCAAACGACTGAATCCGAAAACACTATAGCTTTCAGAAATATTTCGCATGAGAGTAATGCATCCCCGTCACGGATCGAGACTCGGGAGTAGTCGACCGGTCATTCGGTTATTTTCGGGTTTATAATCTTCTTTCCAGCTCTACTTCAAATTGTGTCACCTAATTTCGCTTATATGCCCTATCCATATGTTTTATATCAGTGTCTGCCAGCTGGATATTGGAAAGAGGAAATAGTTACATCGAATGTCGAATGTGGGGGGAGGGGGGGGGGGAGCCGTAATGGAAGGGGGGAGGACAAGGACGTGAAGGAGGATGAGATGAAGAAGAAGCAGAGCTTAATGTCGGAATTACGCGAATTGAATTCAATTGCCCTGCGTTTAGGTCAGCGGGTCGCTGTGAATAAACGTTAATCTTTCGCAATTGGTCGAGCTGCCATTGCTCTTTCCACTGCTCTTCTTTTACCTTTAGCCGGATTCGGATGCTGCCAGTAGCCGCGTATAGCAGGCCGATTCTCGTTAAAAAGTAACGGCACCGAATGAATGGATCCTGGGTCGTTTCCCGCCGGGGCCCATTAACACTTCAATATCGGCCATCGCGGGCTTTTCGTGAGCTCCCGTGCAGGAAGGAAGGAAGACGTGGCTGAAACGCCCGAATGGCTGATGCGTCCCTGAAAATCTAAACTTAATATCCGCCATGAAAATCCGAGACTACTGATGCGGAACGACATTTGGAGGAACGAGACCGGCACCTTGGACTTCACTACCACAAATCGGATATTGTTGTTGTTATTGATCACATGCCAATTATATATATATATATATATGCAAATAAAATTTTCTAATGTTATAACATTACACAAGTACAGTGGAATATTATGATCCAAGGCAAAAAACGGATATTTAGAAGCATTAGTTTATAGATTCTTAATGTGAGATGAGGTAATTTTATTAAAACTGTTTGTGTCCGCCATATTGAATCCAGCATTTGGAGATCAAATTTATAATAAACTGTCCATGAAAAACTATATTATACGTATAGATATATATAATATTCTATAGAAGGGCGGTTACGGGGATTATCCATTGAAACGTTGCGGGGCCTTGGAATATCAACAAAAATGGATAAAAAAGACTCAATAAGAAGTAAATCATTATTGATATCTGAATCGAATTTCTAGACGTATATATGAGTGTTTCTTTATTTCATATGCTTTTGAATTTTCGAAAAACAATGTCCTTTATAAATTTATAAATTTGACTAATTAACAAATATTCAAAGTGGATTTATTTTCATTTATTGTTCTTTTCTTGAGAGTCTAGAAATTGGATTCAGTAGAATTAAAAATGAGATTAGATTTGAAAATGTTCATCCTTCCATCTTGAATCCCTTTTCCTATGTAATTAAATTCTGCATTTACGCTTTGCCGAAGTAATTGTCATGTAATCCCAAAGTGTATTCCGTCAAAATTTGCAAAGCGCCGTTGTGATTCGTCTACATAATAGTAAAATGCTATTTGTCCCGACTAATCATACAGACAACGAAAATACATACAAATTGTTGGAGAGAAACTTCGGTTGTATTCCCATTGTTATCTTTCAATTCTCGTTCAATTTCGCATTTTTCTTCCAATGACTATTTGATAAAGGTTTACGGACACGATTTTAACAAGTTATCAGTTAATTAAATTCGGACATATATATGTACAATAGTTTAGAAAATGAATTGTGCAATATAAACGTATTTGAACATTGATTTTGTATGAAAAAGTAATTTACTGCTTTTAACATTTTTGATAAATAAAAATGTGTGCGTTTGGCTATTTCCGGTCCAATTACATGAATTTCTGTTAGACTTTTTCATTTTCGTCTATTTTATACACAATCATTCAAATTCCAATTTCAATTTAATTCAATTTATTTTTATTTCACATCTTTTTGTTTTCTATTTTCCATTTAATAGATATGGTTTTCATTATTCATATTTACTCATATTGAAATATATTTTTCTTTTATATAATATATCAAATTATATTTTTACTTATATCTTTATATATTACATTATACATTATATATATATATATATATGCAAGGGCAGTAATATCCGTATATATATATTATAAATAAAGAAATAAGTAAATATTACTGATTAAATATTATTTATTTTAAGAAATAATTAAAATATATATTATTATACAAAATTAGCCCAATTAAATCAATTTATTGCAGTAACATAACTCGTCACTCGGATAATAAACTTGTTCTTTATACGTTCCTCGTTCGATATGAACCTGTTCATCTCCCTATATTTATCTGTCGACTTCTTTGTCATGTGTTTACGTATTTTTTGTTTACAAAAAAATTCCTCGAAAAACGTCGAGCGGTTATATCAATCATAACAAGAAAAACCATGTGTGTATATATATATATATATATATACGAATATATAAACCGAAAAGGTCAAAAACAAAGGAAAATTTTCTTACGTATAAAAAATCGACCAATTCAAACGTTCCTGAAAAAAAGGGTTTTAACAATGTGGTTTTGCGAGCAGCATCGACTCCCCGTATATATGAACATTCCGCTGACTCAATATTGCAGTGGGTATAACGGTTACGATTATGAAGAGCGCGTACGCCACACTGCGGCGAACCCAAATACGATCTAAGCATTTTCGGAATCACGTCGATAAAAATTTAATTTTTTTTTTGCTTACCACCATTTTTATTATTTTCTCTCGGGTCGCTAAATGTTTTATAATTGATTTGCTCTTCACTGCAAATTTTCTACTAATAAAATTGGCCTAATAATGTTATCTTATAAAATATTTTTCTGATCTTTTGAATGTCGAGAAAGAACAAAACAAAAAATAACGTCACACACAATCGAGAAAGAAAGAAAATGCGCCATCCAGACATTTCGTTAATATACATATAATATGCATATATATATATATGTATATATTAACAAAATGTCTTGATGTATATATATATATATGTAACAACGCAGCTTATATATGAAAATTACGAATGTGCTGCAATTTTGAATTGAAAATTAAAATCGAATCGAAATATCGATTGTCAATTTTCGATATAATGTAAATATCGGAAATGTGGCAACCCTGACAGATGAACTGCGTGAATGTTTGTATATATATGCACGTAGTCTCGTCGTCCTATACGAAAAAAAAAACAAAACATTTAAAGGTCGAAGGAACATTAACCGCGTTTTCATTGTCGTATTGTCATCGAGTTTCGGACGAATCTAAAAAGATTATTGATTTCAATATTAATCTTCGTATGAAATCTTTAAGTTATGGTGTTACCGTGAGAGATGTGCTCGCGTCCGAAATAAAAAGAAGTAAGGTTAAGTGGACGATCGCAGGTCAGATATTCAGAGGCGGATTTAACGACGGTTTATAGTAAAAATGGGTTCACAATCGCAGATATTCGATGCGACTCATCACAAGAAACGGAAGAGTACTGGGCAGCATCTATTAAAAGGTATTGTAATGATTGATTAATTACGAAAGATTTCTTTTTCTTTTTCCAATAAAACTTCCTTTATTTTTATGTACGTAAAATTAATTTTGAACCAAGAATGTAAATGGTTGTCGACTATTAATCACTTTGTTTTCGTCTAGTCGTACATTTATTTTGTTAGAATTTTAATTAATTTTATATATTAATGGTATAAAAAAAAAATACTTTTCAATATATTATATTTATTTATTTTCCGAACATTCTTGTACTTCGTTTACATCAGTGACTTGACAACTCGTATAAAAAAATCGACAATTTCTGCCCCTTAATAAGTATGCAGATATATGACAAATAACTTATTAACTATTAAAAAATCTCAATGCCCAGAAAGTCGATGTGGATTGGTTGAAATTATATAATCGGTAATTATTAACGATCACATTTTTGTAAAGTTATACCAAATGTCCATATAAAATTATTGTTGTGAACTTATTATGTATGTGGTTTTGACATAATTATATACGGCGTTCAACAATCGATAAATAGCATTACGAGGGGTGATTCTTCGGAAAATTTTAAGAAAAGCATTATTAAAGAAAAAAATGTTGTTTTTATTGCTATACAGTTTAATTATGACGAGTTATTTTCAGTTTAATTTCATTCATTTTATTTTTACTTTCGTTGGCCCCCCGTTGCAATGCATTTCAATATACCACAAGGGCCAACTAGAAATAATTCGCTATAATCATATTATAGCAGTCGAATACAATTTTTTTTTTGCGTTAATTATTATTATCTTCTATAAATAATATAAAAATTTGTATGAATTCAATAAATATATAATAATGTAAATTAAAAAATTAAGTATAATGTACGTGCATAACAAAAAGACTAGTAAAATTATAAATCATAAGTTTTCAATACGAAATATTTGGATAAATTCTCAACAAAGATAGGAATTTCTTAATTAATAATAGCCCATTACATTGTATGAAAAAATTATTACTTTGACTCGTACAGTACGTTGGGTCGAAGTATTAAATTTGGTCACTCGAAACAAAAATTACTATGTGTTTTCTCATCAAATGTCCCCGTTTCACATCATAATAACCTAAAAATGCAATAATTAAATTTTGCATTATTGAGCTTGTACGTACTTTACCACGCACTTATGACTCACGAACGAAAATGGATATAAAAAATGCACATGCATGGACTATAGTTGTGTAGATTGACTTAACTTAAATTTGATTAGTTTTTGGGATATATCCGTACTAAAATAGGGGGGAAATAAAAAAAAAAAAAAAAAAAAATCATTATCACGAAAAACTTTGCACACGCATAACTTTATCAATTGAGCATCAAAAAAATTGAATAACGACTCAAAATTTGCGCAAAAAAATACAGCATCTAAAGATTGCCGGATTTTTTAAATTGACCGATTACAAGTCGAGATATCCGTAATCTTGAACAAAATGATGTACTAAAATTAAAAAAATTGTATCTTTCTTAGTTTTCGATTACGAATGATTAGTAATGAAATATGTCACCAAAAATTCAAAATGATAATAGAGACAATATATATACTGGGATTCGAAAAACCGTGACAGTATGATGAAATTTTGTATCTGAGGTTTTATGATCGCAGATTACGAGTCTGAAATCAAAATTTCGAAATGAATAACAGAAAATCCAATATAACGGAGTTGACTTTGAAGAACGGTGCTATAAATCTTTATATTGAATGGGATTCTGGTGCAGAACCGTGCTTTACGTGCAAGTTTGGCTTGCATTTAAGAAATATATTTTTATCGTATAATCTACATAATATACACACGAAACCGAATTTATTCTGTACGGTAAATTGTACGTATAGTAAATATAGTCTTCATAAAGAAAAATTAGTATAATTTTAAAACAAACTTATCACATTTTAACAATACTTAACCAACTTTTATGTTTCATTATTACTATTTCTTTTTTTTTTTTTTTTAATTAGGACTCGATTAGACTATTTGCGTAAATAAGGACTTACGTTCAAATTTCATGTAAATAAACTGTTACTTTAAATTGTAAGTGAATTGATAGAAATTATTTTGAAATTTTTAAATTCGTGGACTTTTAATACGAGCAGCTGTACCATCAATTTAACGATCGTTCGGTTAGCTGACAGTTACCGCTGAAGTTTATTGTATACTAATGAGAAATGCCGAAACTGTCATTCTATCACAATCATCGTGATAATACGTATGATATAAACTGTCGACGCTTTAAGCTTAAACCAACGCACCGGAAAAATGATAATTAAAAGCCGAACACGTCTACATATCAAGTTACTGACATGCATGATTCCACAGTAGTTATACATCATCCTTTTTGTTAATATTGATTAGAAGCTATTAATTTCAATGAAAAAAGAAATTATTTTGACGAAGAATATGTCTAATGAAATGCTACTAAATCTTATTTTTCCTTGAATTTTCCAAAACGAATGTTTTGCGATATAAAAATACATACAATGTCCTTGCTTGCCCTCCAACAGTCTCTTAAAAATGATGTTGAAAAATATTTCTTAAAATATGTATGAAAAAGTATACAAGAAAAATAAATATGTTTATACTTATTTTAGCAATTTTATTATTCGGTACGTTAGAAATATAATTTGTGAAACAAGAAAAAAATAGTATACGCAGAAATCAATCACTATTATATTTCTTTAAGAGGGTTCTAAAGTAGAACAGTTACCGACTGAACTTTGCAACAATAAAAGTATAAATAACAAATTATTGAAACTTTTTTTTTAATTTGGGCTCTGGAAGGGTGATTCTACATAACATATACA
>JAPYZR010002450.1:0-32958 GCA_030522945.1 Trichopria nigra
TAACAGTTACATTAAAATGTCGCCTCAAAATTGGCACAGTTACATAACAGTGATTGTGACGTAATTGCTATGTAACTATTACGTCACAATCACTGTTATTGTAACTGTGCCAATTTTGAGGCGACATTTTAATGTAACTGTTACATAATTGTGACATAATTTCTGTGATTGTTTGCTGGGAATGGTTACTATTATAAAATACACAAGGAAATCCAATGTATTGTTGGATCAACCATACTATGGTTATATCAACCATATAAATAGTTGCGTCAACCACAACTGTATAGTATGGTTGTCACAACAATACTTTTTTTTTCGTGTAAAATGATAAATGGCACTGTTGATAACAAAAAACGAAAGGCTGGTAATATTTAGCAAAAATGCATGAAAGTTGATATGAATAGGCGAGACTTCGAAGGAACGATAAGCACTATCCATTAATAACGAAAATCTCCATAATACAATATTATTACAATTTAAGTTAAATTAAATTGATTATTTTGTTGTTTTCAATTAAACGTATGTTTATAGATATAATAAAAAATTAAATAAACGACATAAAAATGCGGCCAATGAATATTGAAATAATCCATTTAGAGAAATAATTTTCGTCAAATTTTTCGAATTCAAGATGTTGAGGATGTCGACTTATCGGTTAATGAAGAACTTTTTCTTGATCGAACAGTATTCTTTAAATTAAATTTTCAAACACATCGAAAGTTTTTTTTTTTAAATCTCGATTGACAGTTTTCAAACCTCACGGTTTCGTATCTGTTAACATAATTAAACCCTTTTGAAATTGATAACCATATACCAAGTCTTCTTTGTGAGTCTGCCCGCCTAGAAGAGAGGGGTGTGTTGTCGCTTTTGAAATTTATATTCGAGAGCATCAAACAACCGTGCCTGTTGCATGTAGATGTACTCGACACTCGCGAAATCGATAAAGCACCCGCGGAAATTTTATCGGGAAGCCAATGTCCGCGTTGATAACTGCGAACTTCGCCTACAATAAGCTCTTATCGCTTTCGAGAGGGACCGTCCATCAAACCAAGAATTTTATACAAATTGACGGCGGATCCTTCCCTCGGTGCAACGATATCTATATCACTACTTGACTATTGATTCGAAATAATAAATTACGTAATGTGCCCTAGTAGAAATCTATCCATTTTTTTCTTACACTGTCCATTTCTCCTATGTCTTTAACATGGTAAATATCTGAACTGTCTAAGAATTGGCTAAGAAAGGGTGGATTTCTGTTTTACGAAATGTCTCGGGCTTAATTTGCAATTATTCACGAAACGACGTTGAGTATCATAAAGTTGACTACATTATCTAAAAGATTTAGGTATTAGGCGAAGAATGGTGAAAAAAATTATAGTAAGAAGAGCAGTCTACTTGAAAATAACAAATTTTTTTTCAGTGTATAGAATTATGAACGACATGCTTATGTACAGTGTTGTGCTTTTCTATTTTGAACATGGAGCAAAATTTAAAAGAGTGAATTTTCCCTAATTAAGTGTGGCATTTCACTATTGAAGAGTGAACAATGCTCTTTTGAAGAGTGGCACACTTTTAACTCTTTTAGAGTGAAATTTCATTTCCAGAAATGTAGAGGGAGGTGCTCGAGTCTCTTCGTACATATATAGAATGATTAAGTAGTTTTTTCACTTTATTTTCTTTAAGTACACTTGATGTTGACTAAATTTGATTTACCCTTCTACGTATTTTGGAACTCTACACACGTCAACTATTATACGAATTTACCAAACGCTGAAATAATTACATCTGTTTAAAAGTGTAGAAACATGAAAAAGAATAGGGAATCAAGTAGTTAGTAAGTAGCATTTTTTTTAGCAAAGTTATATTTATAATATATTTACAGCGAATCATAAACGTATCTTGCTTAAAAGTAGTGCAAATATATAGTTAATACCTAGTTGAAAATGACACCAGTTTCTGCCTATCATTTTTGCCCACTATGTTAAAAGTAATGGTGTCCAGAAAAGATGGCCATAAACTGGTCTTATTTTCTACTAGGGATGTGTAAATTCAATAATGGGCAATATTCGAATTAATTGATGTTAATCCACATCACAACGCGCACACACATACACGCAAACACACAGGCGCATGGACGCTCATAAATATATATTGTACATATAGATAGTACATATTATCTATACATTTACGTTATTTGAAAGAACTTCATATTAGCGGATGGTATTCTGGATCAACGAATAGAGAATGGAATGAAATCAGATAATTATATAATTATAAGTTTAAAAGTAGGAAGGTGCTGAAATAGTCATATGAATTTAAAATAGTACAAAAAAATACTCGGGAAAAAATGGATTCAGATATAATTATATATGATGAGATCCAGATATCTTGATCAGATATGCGAATCATATATGATTATATCTGGATCATAAATGATCCAGATATGGTCATATGTAATTGAGATATATCGATATATGACCATATATAGTTATATACTTATATCAGGTCAAAATCCATATATAATTATATCTCATTCATTTTTTCCCGGATATATATATACATTAAACATACATGAATAATTATTACTAAAATCGTTGTAATAATTGAAATATTTTATTAATAACATATGTGACGTTTTGTGAAATTCGACCACTTTTTTAAGTAAATTGAGACAATTTGATTAATTTGTTTTTAGTATACCGAAAATCTACTTATAAATAAATCTTCAGGTGATTAAAAGATAAATAATTTTGTTATAAAACATTACGTTAAGTAATATTTTAAAGTTTATATAAATTTATTTTTTTATATTTGCCCGCGTTTTTAAAATACAAAATGGTTTTACTCAATTTAATTCAGCGCGTAATATATTCGCAGCATATAGCAAACAAAAAGAGCACGTTCGATTTCATACAATATTCGGTGCACATCTTGAATATTCATTCGCAGACATGGAACGTATATTTGAAATGGATAATTGCAGATAGAAAACGCAAATATTGCCACGATGTCAAATGGAGACATAGTACATTTCTTTATAGTAATATATAGTTCACTTTGATAATAAATTTTTTAAAAGTAGAAAATGTACTGATTATAATTATATAATTATCATTTAAATGACATATATAATTATCATTTTTCTACTTTTTAAAAATTTATTATCAAAGTGAACTATATATATATATATATTAGTACCCTATATGTACTATATATACTATACTACTAGAAATAACTACCGATTCTAGACTGAAGGTAGACTCCTGTACATAGAGTATCATGTAAATAGGACCATAATAACATTCTATTTACGTGGTGTAAATATAGAATCTGTCTATAGTTTTAATCTAGGAAAAAAACCTGTATAATTTAAAAACGATGAAAAACTGCCACACTTTATTAATGATATTCATTTGTAACTCTTCTTCTTGTTCATCAGTATTGTCATTACTATCATCATTATCATAATTATTATCATTATGATATAGCCATCATTTTAATCGCTATCAATATTTCCATGGCCAATATTATTGATACTATTGCTGTGATTGTCATCATGTTCTTCGACACAATCATCTCCAAATTCTTCATTTCCTTCTCTTTCTTCATATTCTTCATCTCATTCTTCACGATCCTCCTCTATTTCTATATAACATAACTCATTCTCTTTCTTGCTCCTGACATTCTTCGTTGCGTTGGACATTATTATTTTCCTTAATGTCCAACTTATATTTCCTAATACCTAATACTTGCAATTTAGCAAATGGTTCATTTTTAGTATTATTAAAGTCATTTTCATTAAATAGTACTGTCAAATTATTTACCATTTTTAATTGTGCATTATATTTTCGTTCATGAAATGGTTCACGTTCTTTCTTTTTCAGATTCGCGAATTATAATGGACTATTTTATTTAAACCTAAAAAAGAATTTGTTATAGAACTAGTCATATCTGGTATTTTCTAAACAAAAGCGATATAGAAAGGAGGCAAAGAATTTACAGTAATTTTCACTATCAAATTTATAGATTTAAAATTACAGATTTTATGGTGGGTTTCCGACATTAATGTAACATTTAAATGAGGTCGAGAAATTGACACAATTACGAAACATATGGTAATGAATAATTTTCATAAATTTTATTCACTTATGTTTGATAGAACAGAACTTTAATCCCAACAAATTTAGGGAGCTCTAGACCTATTGTAATTAGTGATATATAAGCACGATAATTTCAATACAATTTTCAATGTGTCAACGAGTTCCGTTTTTTGTGCATTATTAAATTACAAAATATGATAATATAACCATGATATTCTAATCGCCATTTTTATTATAAGAATATTTTTCCGATTAAAAAATAAGTATTTCGAACTAAATATTATTTATAATGTATATAATTTTTAATATATTTTATTTGGTGAGAATCTTCACACAATATAATAAATTTATGCAATAGTGAAAATTAAAGTAAACTGAAAATATTAACGAGTATAGCTATTTTCAATAAGTGCCCGTTTCACTCCCTACTTTTTTTTGCGTTCAGGCCGTTACGGCGCCATTTTGACTGTTTTATATAATTAATAAAGTGCGTTTTTTAAAATCTGAATACTAAGACTCTTATAAGCTGAAAATCAAAAGCGTTCAAATCCTTTAACGGTAACTTTTATGGTAACTTTTACGGGTAACTTTTACGGTAAGCCTTAAAAAATGAGGTAAGTTTCATTACTTTTAATATAGAGGCCAGAAAAATTGGCCAGCAATGGTGTCATTTTCTACTAGGGTTGGTATTTATAATTATTGAAAATATATATTGAGTTCGGTTAAGCTTGGATTTCCAACAAAAAAAAAATTTTTTATTATCTGTGGTCACCATCCAAATGGTGGACATTGAACCCAATGATGAGTAAACCGAGTTATACATCTATTAATTACTATTAAAATATATTATAATTATAAATAAGGCCACTCAATAATGTAATAAACATTGTATTAGAAGGGTTATAAACACTATATGATCTATTATATGTTATACAGGGTGATCAAGAAGTAAAGTGCACATTATGGAACTCGTACTAAAAAAGGGAACATTTTTAATTGTTTAACGTTTAACATGCGTACATAAGAAATATCGAAGATTTCACTCCAAATGTATCACTTTTTCTACTGCAGAACGACGTGCATATTTTAAGTGGAAAATGCCGTTAAATCCAACACAAACAGTGTGCTTTACGTATACTTCCCTCACGAGCACCCTTTATGTAAAATACATTCAAAGGTACATTGCAGTGTAGAACGTATAAATGGTAATTTTTATTGCGCTTATTATGTCAAAATGAGACACAATATATAATATGCCTGATACGCGATAATGCTTAAAAAATAGGTATTCAATATAGGTAAATAAAATTTATTTAACGAATTTAAAAATAATATTATAGTCGATACGTAGCCTATAAATATCCTGCAACGTCAATGTATATACCCGAATAAAAATAAAAGCGTGGAAAATAAACAACACGCACCTTCCCTGTAACAAACGCGCGTCATCAAGACAAAAGTCTGACAGGACACGGGTACGTTATAAACAAAAGAAAATATTCATCGAATATGGCTACTCTGCATTAAATTGACCTTTCACGCAATGTTTTCCTGGACCTTTCTCAAGTCTATTAAACATCTCCTACTGTATTAATAAAATTCAAGCAATATTTTGAAGTCGTAATGAACAAAGGACACATTATCAAAAATTGGCGTATCCAATCGTGCTATCGCAAACAATTACCCGGCAGACGGGATACTAACAGAACTATTATAATCCTACCTGGTCGTTAGGCTTTGTGCCGGCGATCTGGAAGACGGTGGGTTTTCATGCCGGCTGCCATCATCGACGACTTGGCTCAGGATCTCGTCCTGAAATATCCTTTTGTTCTTTTGCCGATGCTCGTGCAACACTCGATGAAGGTTCGCGACAATCACAGCCTCCGCGACATTCGCGTGCGATTAGTCGGTTTCGTTCGAGCGATCGCTCGAAATGCCGATGTAAACACAAGGCGAAAGCATGCGCGACGACAGGAGCGGCAGTCACACCAAGCTCGTCCCCGTGTCACATGTGCGCGGGTGCTGCCCGTAGCCGCGGCAATCCCGTATACAATCCATGGCTGTAATGGCGGACGTTCATGGGGACGCGATGTGGTGCCACCCCCATGCCATGGAAAAGGCGATCAATACAAGCCTCGTTGCCGCTTTTCCGTCAAGCGGGGTGGTCACCCCTTGGTTCGTCTACTTCGCCAATGGCTTCGAGCTAAGCGCGAGCACGATTCAGAAACATCCTCCATTCAGCACTGTTGTGTGATCTTTCCTTTATCTCGGGAGATTCGACGAAGCTTTATAGGATGCAGCGGAATGAACAAAAAATGTTTAATCTAGACCCTCTCGACCTACCTTGAGGAAATTTTATTCGAGTAATGCATACGCCGTGATGATTGTATTCATGATTTTGAGACTTGGAAGTTTTGTACTTTGATCCTGTGTGTTGTCCGAGGACAAAAAGATTGTTAGTGTAATTTTAACCTTTTGTAGTAAGATTAGCGTAATAATACTAAAAACAATATGCGTTAAGGTCATGAATCAATCTGATGAGTTTCTATCCTGATGCTATTCAACACGATGTGATTTAACTCGTCATCGAATTCCCTTCCTGTTGATGACTATCATGAAGATGTCATACAATTGCTTTAATTTACCAAAGTTAAGTTGGGGAGGTTCTTCTGAACGGGTCAAGAACAATTGCAAATCACAATCTCAATTGGAAATGAGGACGGATTTAGATGTAGGATTTGGAACAAGCATATAAGAATTGTAAATCTGAATTACGTGACTTTATTTATAGCCTATGTCCAGAATAAAATGTTTGATCAAAATTCCAGAACCACATTATACGTATATGACATCCCAAATAGCACGATTAACTGCTATTGATGGACGTCCATTGTACGTCCAAACCAGACTTTCAGTACACCCATTGAACGTCCAATTTATATAACCCTATACGAGCAATGTACGTCCAATGTACGTCCAGTTGTCACTAGCGAGGACGTCTATTGTGCGCGTATAATGGATGAACAATGGATGTTGGCATAAATAGGTCTCAGTTCAATAAGACTTAAAGGACTTCGTTTCTAAAATGGCATTAAAATGGCACTAAAATATCACTGAAACGATACTCAACTGCTTTTCTAATCAACGTTACGTTCATGTCTTAGTATTAGGAAGCAATCTGACCAGTTTTGCAATCAAATTGCGTCTTGGAATTATAGATATTCGTTTAATTTTCCCACAATTACCAATATGCTGAAGATTATTATTGCATAATAGATTTTTACATAGATATATTATTAATGATAGATGCCAGAGGTACCTAGAACTGAAAGACAGACTTGATTGCTTCCAATCGATGACGTACGTTGCACAAAACAAGACGGACAAACTGAGCTTTTTATAATATTACGTAATGCAAGTTACGCAGCCCTATAAGTAAACTGACAGAATGTATTTCAATTCCCTAAAAGCTTATCCCAACGTTGCATCATATACTTTTTTTTTACAGATTGTGTAATCTTGACAGAGCATGCTGTCACTATCCACCAACCCAGTCTGGGTGCAAAACAGCTATAGCTGTGGCTCGCCCATTGACCCAAGCTATTCAATTTGGATTGTAATGCTTTGTGTCAATAAAGTCGTATAATAATAATAATAATACGAAGCATAAGATAAATGGTGGACTTGGTGTGACATAAATTCTATTCAATTCCACATTCATATCCGTTCCCACTTAAAAATCAACGTTTCCTATATTTAAAACGCTTTGTAATTCCGTGTCGAATATTAGATCCTTTTCCTTGTGACAATTTGACCTTCGAGCGTTAGGTTACTTTGTGCATGACCACCTAAAACATCGAGCAAGAAACTACCCTCCGACGAGAGCGCAGCACCCCTATATATGGCAAGCAAACCCCGCGAGGGCCGTTAAAGGAGAGTGGCCCCGTAATTATACGTCGACATGCCTAACATGAAACGAAGCTAGCCTCCGGCAGACTGCGTGGCTCCGGTAAAACCACTCTGGATACTGCAGGACAAAAATACATTCGTTAACTCGGAATGTGTCAATAAGAGAGATATTCCCTATACTTTATCCTTGATCTCTTGGCCTTTGTTGTATGTTTCTGTTGTTGCCAGACTAGTTAGGTTTTAAAGATAATCTAAATTCTTTGAAGCATACATTTTTCTGTACATAAATTTTAAAGATTCAATACGACTGACCAATATGTAAAAAGTAACTTGTTATTCATCTACATTACTTCATCTACATGATAATGCCCAATCGAGGTTTTTCGAGGTCGCGTATTATAAACGTAATCTTAGATTTTGTAAATTCAAAATGGCGATCCAAGATGGCCGACCAATATGTAAACGATTATTTTGTCTAGATGAAAATGCGCACTCAGGGGATTTCCGAAGTCCTTGATTACAAATCTGGTGATACTTTGATAATTAAAATGCTATCCTGGATCCGCCATTTTGAATTTTCAAAATCAAAGGTCAGATTCATAACCAGCGACCCAAAAAACGCCTAAGCAACAAATATCATTTTGATTAAGCAACAATATTCTAAATAAGAAAAACTACATTTTTTATACTTTGTTTAACGTCATCAACAAATGAACATCAAATTTTAATTGCTTGAAAAATGAAAGAAACAATGATTTGAAATATAGTGTCGAATGAGATTTAAAGATTAAGATTTAAAGGGTTTATTACTAAATCGTCTCCTCGATTTTTTTCTTACCACATCATCATACGAACATTTTTCGCGAACGATCTCTGCCAGTTATTTAACTCTTATAACTTGTAAATAAATGTTATGCAATGAGAGAGGGCTTATTTTGATGGTCCATCAAATGTGAACGTTAACAGTTGAGACCTGTTCACTCGATAAATCCAATGCTCAATTGGCAAAGCAATTTTTGTACGAGTTCGAGAATTGTGCCCACATCGGATGAGCTAACTTTAGTTCAGACGTACGAATTAATTTCATTCAGTAGAAAATGAAAAGTACCTGGTCATTTCTGTTGGTCCTAATGGTTCATCTTCATGGCTCAAGAAAAACTGCCCAGAAACTATTTTCATTGTCTATTAGGGTTATTCAAAATGTTTTAGATTTAGTTACATATCAATTTAAAATATTTAGGCTTTGAGAGAAAGCGATTATAACATTATCCATTTCTCAAACGATGTAAAGATGCTTTCATCTTTGGCTTGTTATTCTTGGTCTTGTTTAGTAATGGATTGTTTTCTTTAATAGATTCCGCTTAAATTTAAATTTGACATAATATGTTATTATTACTATTTACCACATTTTTTTATAAAAAATTACGTCAATAAAAGATGATTGAACGTTACAAATAATATTGGTGTTTTTTTTTTCAACAATGTATTTAATCTGGTTGCGGAATGATATTTTCAACATCAACTAGTAAATGACCCTAGAGAAAAATCCACTTTGTTTATTGTCATATATAAAATTCAAAATGTGTAAATCTTCGCAATAGCTTCATGTTTGAAATAAATAAATAAATAAACGAGTATACGTATATATTTTTGCCTCTTGATGAACTGAATTTCTCAATCGACCTAGAAAAACAGGCAAGAAGGTGACTTTGAAATGTTTGCTCTATTACTCTATTTAAAAGTTAGTCTATGTTTAATGTGTATTTTTTTTCATAATTGCAACTGGAAAGGTGAACATAGAGATGAAAGTGAACACAATTCATTTCTATGAATTTTTTTTTCGAATGTGCTGCTTTTCGAAGTTTAACCTTTTGCTTCGGATGTAATATATTCGTGAAATGTAACGTAATATACAGGTTTAAATGTATTTACGAAGAAAACAGAAAGTTGCATCGATCATCACAACACTGATAAGAATCCATGTCGGATAATTTATCACTTTCGCGACTATAACTGCATAAGCTACCTCGTCCATATGACTTACTATAGCAAATCCAAAAGCGTTATTTTATTCGAACATAACTTGAAATGAATTGTCTTAAACTCGATTCCGTATAATTTGTTGGAATAATCTCACGAATAATCTAATGTAAAACACTACATGATATGATGAAAATTCATATCTTTTTTTTTTAATATAGAAAATGAATACCAATGTATACATTCGCTAAGGTAATAAAATATATAAAAGTATGTGTGCTTATGGACATTTAGTCGTATGTACATAGATCACTTAGTCAATTGGACCACACCTTTCGGATGCTTGTGTTTATATTGTATTGTATACTTATACGAGGAAGGGTCGTTTCGTTCACACGATCTCTTATGCAACTTGTGCCGTTCACGAGCGGGCATCGAAGTTTTAATATGTCGGAGCAAGGTGTCTGAAGTTCAAGACTCGGATGCAACCGACGTTTGCGAATATGTCAGCTGAAAACATTATTATTATTATTATTGTCCACTCCCTGTAATACAATATGGGAAGAGTGCATTGATATAGCCGCAATGAGAAGAGAAAATAATTCATTGTAATATTAGTTGTAAGTAATTTTTTACAATTAATAGGTGAGATTGTATTAGTTAAAAATATATTTCAAGAATCAAAATGTTTAATCTGATTTTTTGAAAATGTTGGATGATGACCTTTATTCAAAAATACAATAATGTTTCGATACTTGTTTTCTATTTATTAAATTAAAACCTACTGATAAACAAACTTGTTCATATACTTTTAAATATTACGGTTGATATAAAAATTTCTTCGGGAATCGATTCGGTGCACATCACAGACAGGGTAATCAAGTACTGGAGGGAAGAACCAGGGTTGATTGACACAATTACGACGAAGTCGCTGATTATATTAGGTTTAAAAAATCAATACGGCCATTGGAATCAGGGTAAATTGCTCCAATTTTGAAAAAGTAATGATTTCTACAAATTATTGAAAATTTGATTCGATAAAACTCTGCATCTAATAGTCACAATGAAATATTTTGATATTAAAATATTAGTGAACAATTTCTTTGTTTAACGAGAGTATCGTGGAGAGTTATGAGATTCATTTGTAGATGGTCTTTCCAGCAATGAATTTCGAATGATATGTTTTATTTTAAAGATCATTGATCCAAGTGTGACCATTGTCAGTTCGCATCAAAAAAAAAACCTTTATCAGGTCCTGGTAATCACGTATCCTGAAGTTTTGGCCCTTTATATTTATACGTTGCGTGACATTGGTCAACTATAAGCTATAGTACAAATAGCCGGACAATTAAAGGGCAATTAGTCATATGCTCAATTCTCAGGTTATTCGTTACTCATTCGGAAGTTTTCTTTATTACTTTTCTTACCATTAGGTCCTTGATTTTGAGAAAAATCACCTTGTTCACATTTGTAAATGGTCTTTACGGCCATTAAAAAAAAAAAAAAGCATTCGCACTTGCTTTCAACATGTCTGAATAAACGAACGTAAAATTAACAATTTAGGATTTCTAATATTCTCCTATTTATCAACAATAAAAAAATATATATATATGTTAGAAGAGTAGTTTACGAGGACATTTGCATAAATTTGCATGTTTTTTATTTCCCTATCATTTCCCATGTTAAATTTACGAGGATGTCCTCGTAATAGCCACCTGATAGAAAAAAAGTCCTCATATAATACGTTTCTAACATATATATATATATGAGAAATGTAAGAGATATATCGATAATTATGACGACTGTGTATTGCGATTTTTTTTTTTTATGTAAAACAATATAAAGGCCCAGCTCTTGTTTTCATGATGTTAAATAATGAAAAGTAAAAGAAGAATTGTAGTAATAACTTATCTAAATAATTAATTTTACATATTGTTTTCTATTACTGAATGGTGTACATGTTCAATGTACACCATTTTCAAAATTTTCGAATTTTCAAAATTGAAAGACCATGGATTATACAACGAGTGGACTCCTTTGTAAAAGCAAGTTAGAGATAGAGAAGCATATAATTGAACAAAGGATAAAAAAATAATTTCATCGAATGGTAATCGAATGATGTTAGTGTTTGTGTTGTAAAGATATTGTATTTGACCTTGGCGATTAAAACCGTAGAAACGGAACCGCCTGTTATTAAAAATTAAACCATTCTATATTTTCTTGATGATGGTTTGACGATCCAGAAAAAATAATGTTCGGCTCCAATCTTCGCTTGTAAAGTAGAGAAAAAATAAAGTATAAATATGACTTAATTTGTGCTTTCAATCCTTTAGAAAATCCAGATCCATGTAGAACTAAATTACAAAGACAATGCTACAGTAGACGGATTCCTAATCAAAATAATCCTAATCGTTCAATGCATTATCTAACTCGCGCAAAAAATTTCAACCAAATGCATTCATATATAACTACAGATCACTCACTAACGGACTCGCAGGCATACACACACATTTTCTCAATCAATTGAATCACTCTGAGGATTTTCGATGTCGAATTTTTAAAAGAAATCAATCTTCTGATATATCAGAATCAAATTTGACTAATATATGAATCGCCATTTACAAATCTTACTTGACGACAGAAGAATCACCTTAAAGGTTGTATAAGTTGGATTGCGAAGTTAAGTCACGAATTCTATTTTCCTCAGGTGGTGCAGCAACGACCTTGGACTCGGATTACATCAAGATGTATACATGTACGGAAGGCCACGGGCGAGCATTATGTATAGAGGGTCGTTGACTCCGTCGACGATCAGCCGGCGATATTCGTGCGAGATTTTCTGATAAGATTGAAGGCACCTAGCGTGACTTCGACATAAAGTTCAGGTGCATTGGAATATATCGACAATTATTGCGGACGACTGTGTATTGCGATTTTTTTTTTTAGGTACAAGTAGTACAAAGGGTACAAGAGTATAAACACTGCGTAGGAACTAGAGTTATGCGGACATAGAAAAAAGTACAGCATTAGAGACGTGACACAGAATTCGATCTGCGAAATAATGGTTTTGATCATTAGCTAATCCGCCCCGTCCTTCTCGCTAGCATGTTAGTTTCGACGATACATCATGTACCGAGCTCGTATTCTTCGATGGACTTTGATTTTGTGTGTGTTTTCCACGTAAACTTTTAAATTCCGATTCAAGACTGTGAAACCTTAAGAGGTTACCAAGACTCGGTACAAATGTATCAATCGGTATTCAGTATCGCTTCGAAGACTAGCATCAGCAAAACATACCCGATGTTACAATAAATATTATAATAGAACAACGCAATAATAAATATATATATAATAATATAGCTTTGTATATGCATATATGCGAATATGTATAATATATTCAATATAATAGGCTGAAACATGTCGACTCGACTAATCTAAACACTCAAAGTTCGTATTTACACGGATGTCGTTTTACGCTAATTAAATAATATTTCCGAGCTATACCGACAGCTCAGTCGAACAATAACTGTCCAGTATTTAGTTTTTATATAGCGATTCGATCGTTTCCGAAGATTAATGCAATCACGCGCGTATATTCATCGCTCAACGATATGCAAATGACCGATAGGCCCCCGCTGCACGCCATTACCTTTGGCAGCGAGGCCATTAAAACCTATACAATGCCTGTATATTTTTTTAACATAATTGCTCTCGCCCATGTTGGCGATTGTTTTTTTTTCTTCCATTTTGATCTTCTCGGCAAGCATCACATCTTAGCAAAATTTAATCACTCGCACACTGTTTTATTCGCAAGCAATCATCCGCTTCCTAGATAATAAACTGACGTTTGAGCAAATCAAAGCATGAGTGGGTTACCTTAACTTCGCGAGCTCGATACCCGATCTCGTTTCGAGTTCAAGAAGTCACGGCAGACAGGTACGAAGCTCACTGATATATACGCTTCGCTAAATTGTACTCTGCTTTCCGTCATCAGTTTTATTTGTCTCGGTTACTTGTGCGTTATCTTTTCTGTCTACTTTCCCAAACTACTTTTTCCAATCTACTTTTTCCAATGTGCTACGATCATCATATGCGCCAGGTACCTTTTTCGATTGTGAAGAATTTCCGTGTTAAAATAAATGGTCCACAAAATCTTCTACAAATTATTCTATCACGTGACCCTATTTCCGTGTATTGTTCCCGACGGTAAAGAAATCAGGGCGTTAACTAGTCCGTATACTACCAAAAAATGGGCTCGAATGTGTTGTTTGTACTCATTGGAAGACGAGTGGTCCATGTAGGGAACAAGTCTTTAGATTGCTCGGCTTGGAATGACACAATGAATTCGCGAAGACCGTACTCTGTAGACAAACTGATATTATTGTGAAATCGGAAACATCGGCCCGTATGAGACTGTAGGTCTCGTGTATATCATATCAAATTACATAATATCCCTTTTTCAATCACGACTAACCTAGAAGAAGTCTATCAAAACGGTATAATTCGTCGAATTTATCGTTTTAAACCACGAGCGCGTCTTAAATCGCGTGGTGCGGGATAATTCGCGTCTCGTATACACATCGGGGAATACGCATTTAACAATATCACTTTGCCCCGGTCTTCAAAAAAACGATTTCTCATCCGATCAACTAGACTAAGCTAATGAGACGTTGGAGTCTCATCTACTAGAGGAAAACTGATTTTGATATTCTCTTGAAATGTTCGATAGAAAAATCGCGTATAAAAAGGTATAAAATTCAGAGCGAATAATTCTACATTATCGAGGTGGTCCGTATTCGTGTCGTCCTAAATAATACAACCGTCACGACCGTATGCGTCGTTTTGTCTGATGTATATCGAACTGTAATTTTCATTACGGCCGTAATTATCCAGCGTACAACGGTTTTTTTTTTCATTCTGATGTAAATAGTGGCAATAGCCTACAAATGATATCAATGCTTCTGTGATATCATTATCGCGCATTGCCTCGCACTTTTATCAATAATAGTACGTCATCAGATTCGAGAAAATTCTCTTGTGCTTCGCACACTTAAACAGTCCACGTCATTCTTCGCCTCGGATCGCATGGAATACTCAATTGCCTCTCGCGATGTATCAATGACCATCATTCATAAACGACATCGTTCAACGATGCTTTTTTTTCTTGAAAATATTAGGGAATAAATAGTATCGCGCTAATTACTGAATTTCGCGATTCGTTCGGGCGTCTCGACTATATCGCAATCACAGTAAGCGGTCACATCGATCCACACAATTCAAGGTCGTCCCCATTTTTCTCTCCAGGGTTTACCTTTACGAAGTTGGGGTCAGTTGTAGGTGGTACACGAGGAAGAGACATCAACAGCGGAGAGGGTGCATTTACATTGCCAATTTACGCGGAATCTGGATCAGAGATTTTCGTATCTACTCCGAGGAGGATTAGAAGTAGTACATTGGATCGCTCTCAACGATTCGACAAAGTTGCAATGCTGGCAGGTTCCTGGGACGTTGCGGTTGCGAACGTTTTCCAGTAGCGCCCTCGGGTGGCCCCTTGCGTCACATGTAAGTCGGTTTCACCTTGTATGCTCTTTTCCATATTTCGCAGAGACAAACGGTGCTATGGAACCTGTAGAAGATTGCCAGAGGCATCGATACGTGCGTGATTATCGTCCATGCCCAAAGGCCGTAAAAGTGCAACTGGACTGGATGCGATTCTGCCCTTGACTTTTCCAGCGTATTGATTGCCCACATTGCCAAGTTCGTAACGAGCAAAAAGGTAACGATCTCCCTACCGGGTTTTCGGCGAATTTGTTCCGCGCTCGATACAGTTCGTCTCGAAGCGTCGAGGATAAAAATGGTCTGCAACGTCGTTTGGATCACGCTGGCCAATGCTGCTGCGAGTACGAGCACCGTATTGTTTTCTAACGTGAAGTGACTGCTGATAATCGTGAAGGTCGAGTAGATGAAAACTCCCGTTTGCGCCGCTATCAGTAAGATGTTATCAAGCTCCAGATTTCTGTTTCCGTCGTAACGCAACTTTCTCATTTGGCAACAACCGATGAAAGTTGCCAACGTCGACATACCGTACAGAGTAATTTCGCAAATGTTGACTTCCGTAACCGCTAAACTGACCAGTTCAGGTCGAGACGTCAAGACGAAGAAGAGAATAAGGGAGATGATTGTAAGCACAAGGACTAAAATGCCCACGAATAAGCCTTTGTGTGCTCGGGCGCAGTCTACGCTGTAATGGTGCGGTGATCTTCTGAAATGAGAAATCAACGAATTTAGGATTAAAGTTTTTCGAAAATCGTTATTTTGTAAACTACAAGGTCAAACCTGTAGGCATGCGTAGGAAGTCTCGATGGTGGTGTCACTGGTTCCGCTGGTGTCGATTTCGCAATATTTTTCCACATTACGTAAAGTATGGCTGCGCAGATTAGACTGTATTCGATTGTACAGGGGAAAAGGAAAGGGCTGGCGTCTTGAACGAGCGATCCCATTATGTTTGCCCTCCGACAATCGAACATATGATGAGGACCTTTCAGGCCACGAGTAAGTCGAGCGTGTTCTCCATGGTGACCATGGCTCTGCCCTCCGAGATATATACTGTTTTTTGGACCTGTAAAAATTAAATATTTTGTAAGGGTATCTTATTGAGCCGGGGTGTTCCTTTATTAATGAATGAATAAATGAATGGCCAATAGGGTATAGATATTTGTACACATTATTTACCTAATCGATGAGAGATTAGCAACGAATTATTTTCAGGATTGAAGAATGTCAGAATCTCGTGCTTCGTTTCTTGTATGAGGACGTTCAACCATACTGACAGATTCGTGCCAACCATGTGCATTAGACCAAATCGAGCAACAATTCGATGTTTGTAGATTTTCATTTGCTGAAATCAAACGAGAACATAGTTAATCATTTTCAATTCGACACTTATTCTTTTCAGTTCATTTATGTACATGTTAACAGTATGATACATTTGTAGGCGATAAACCCTAAATTGCCATCAAAACTAACTGAAAAGGTCTACCTTGAAATGCGATAGTATATAAGCCAGAAAATGAGGTTTACTTAAGCCTTACGATAAGAGGGAGCTGAGAAAAACGTGCTCAAGCGATCAGGATATGTCGTAAAATCTCGCCAGTTCACCCTTCTGTTTCATTAAACCAGTGCGTGCAATGCTTCTGAGCTTGCGCTGCATCGTCGCTTTCAGCATCGCATTAAGTTCATCGAAGCTGTTTCCTGGCAACCCTCTTTTTTTTCTTACCAACACACGCCTGCTTAGAACGAGGGTGACTGACAAACTTAGCGCAATGCAATTTATACAAGATTCAGGACAGGCTTTCGTTACACTTCTCGCGAAGGAAGAGAACTGATACTAAATCCGATAGCTCTTTGTCCGATAGGAAGTAGTAGAGTGCGACGATATATATTTGGATAACCAAAGAGTAAAATACACTTTTTGGCACTATTCTATAGGTGAATACCTATCAACGAAGATTTGTTTTTGCTTTTCAAAATTGCGAATGGCGAACCAAAAATGGTCGATGACTATATATACAAACATGTTTTTTCTTGTACTCGAGTGTTAGAATGTGAATCTTTTACGATACCTAATAGTTCATTACCAAACAAATTTTACCTTTACCTTGTCGTTAAGAAAGATGAAATACATTTGAAGGAATATGAAGGCCATCCTTGTTGCCGGAGTCAATGCCATCATGATATTGTGGCATTTGGTATTGCGCTCGAGTTCAAAGTATTGGCCTATCTCCAAACCTGAATAAATCATCGAACCAATGCCAAAAGCCACTGCACCCATTCGAAGATAAAAGCTGCCATAATGTTGGGTTGGTCTTGTATATGTAAGATGCGTAATAGTTGATTCCGGTATGTCGCTATCACCACCGACTCCACTGGACGATTGCGAAGATTCCACATCGCTAATGTCTTTTGGTTTTTCTGCAGAAAATTATAATATTACAGAATATGTTATTTTTAGGTGGTCTTTTATTGATTTTCAATTGGATTTCATTGAAGGTACGATAGACATCCTCAATACGATAGACATTTATCGTAATATTAATGATGAATTTTATTAAATGTACCAAAATCAGTTTTTGAAAGTGTTAAAATTAATTTATAAGTTTTGATTTCGTCTTTTTCTTGACATCGTAGAATTTGATATCGCACATATTTATGTCTTAATAGTCGAAACATTGCCTAACACTACAGCTCTTGTTTATAAAGTGATGCTTGAAGTTGCGCATAAGTATAGTTGATAAAGTGTACTTACTTTGCTTCTGCTTCTTATCCGTGAGCATCGTCATATACATGAAAAATAGGAAAAGCATGCTGCCGGAGTATAGGTAGATGTAGAAACCTTCGTAGAACGAGGGCGGAATGTACGAGGAAATAACTTCCGCCATGGGGAAGGCGATACCCATGACAACCAGCAGTTTTCCATAAAGGGCGCTCAGAGTCGTCGCGAACGCATCGCTGCAAATTTAAAGGAAATTGAGGTCTGATAGAGCTATATGAAATTCACCAATTGCGAATGTCATTTCTGCATATGAAAAATGTCGACGTTTCGATCCAAGATTAATATTGAAAGTTTTAATATTAAGCGTATTGTAATTGTATATTACAACTTTTTATTACAATGAATTATATATAGATAAAATTCATCAAAGCAAACATTGACAAATTACAGATTTCCAATTTCACATTCTTAATTAAAATTCAAATTGACAATCTAGAAGTTTCTGAGGGATATAGAAGGTGCCGTTTTGAAGAACACATCACGCGTGACATGTCTTAATCATGTGTGATGTTGCCAATAGTTCAATAGCATATGATTGATAATGTACGATAAATATATTCAAAAAATACATCTCCAGTATATATTGAACTTGAATGAGATTAAGTTTAACTCATGCTTGTTTTATAGTAAAATCGTAAAGATTCTCATAAGATATACCAAGAAAAATGTAACCAAATAACACATAGGTAATAACTTTTATTCAAACATATACCATCAAATGTACGACATTTTATTTAAAAAAGAACTGATTGATAACTCAGTTTCCGGGAGAAATCCCTTAAATGGCATCAACTAATGCAAATCACGTGCACAACGGGCACTTTTGTTACGACATTTTAATAATAGGTATGTAGGAAAAACACGAATGTAGCTGCATGTATAATAATAATTCAATAGGAACTGACCTCATTACGTTTAATCGCTTGGAAAGTCATATAAGTTTATTTCATCTATAATGTACATAAATTGCCAGTAATTGAATTGAACGAGCAGGATAACGCTGAAGATCGCGCACGAAACTTTTACGACGCTCGTCCCTCCGATTCCACTTCTATTCGCAACTTAGGGAAATATGAGAGGGATCACAATTTTTTCTAGTTCGCATACTTTATTTTATCCGACAATTTTGAGATCTATTACTTGCAAAACCCGAAATATATCGGAACATTTTTTTGGGCAAATGGAGTGCAAAAGATCATTTTAATCTCTTTGATCCTACTTTTTGGCCACATCCTCAATGTTACCTCGGCATACTTCAATTTTTTAATCCTGATGATAAACGAATATTTAACATATCGAAGAATACTCCAAGACATTCTTTAAATCAGTAAGTGATTTCCAGTCTTAACATAAGCATATACTTAAATATATCAGAAATAAGGGATTAATTCTCACCAGCCAAGGTGATTCCAGTTTCGGTCGTTGCCGACCTCGAGATAAGTCTGGGCCGGATAGCAAACGGCGGGAATCGTCTGCGAGGAACATGGTAGGGCCAGCACAAACTGAGTTGTACGATTATTCCTCGAGGGTGAACTACTACTGTGTCTAGACAGTGTTTCTGGTGAAACTATTACCGCAGACGGCGAAGCTGGTGACGGGAGAGTAGCAGGCAAACCCGGCCAACTGAAACATAGAAACATTTTCTAAAGCGTTTTTTTTTTTATGATGATATTATCTTAGCTCAACTCCACGATTATTATGTATTTTTTAAAACGTCGACACAATTTTTTTACTTCAATTTTATAAACTTGAAATGATTTTATTCATTTTGTCTGATTACATCAATGTACATCTATTTATATTTACTTATAGCTAACTTTAAATTTATTTATAATGGGGATCTAAACTAAAACACTTACCGACTTAACCTCACTTTTTGTTTTAACATATTTTAAAGTTAAAAAAAGTTTACATCAAAGACATAATGTTCAAATACGATCAACCCCTGCCGTGCTGTGCAATGAGAAATTTTGACAAAGCGGAAAGAAACAATGGAAATTAAGAAGTCAAAAGAGACGAAGAGATACGAAGGGCGAAAAAGGAGAGAAAGGGATGAAGATTGCTCATCGAGGGGTTCATCGAGGGACTCATCGACGGTAACAGTGCGTATTGTGAATCCACATCCCTGCCAGAAGAAACTTAAGCCGTGACCCCCTCTTTCTTTGTAAAGAAGCTTGCATCCCTGTCATGAAAGTTAAACTCGCTCGTCGTACATGTTGGCTAGTTGTCGGCTAATACTTATACAAGAATATGTCAAGTATCTCAATACTACTCCCATTAAATTCAAAATGTATTGTCATTTCATTGTTCTTTCCTTCTTCTCCATTTTTCTTATTTTGAAGAAGCACAGACATGTTATACATTACAATCATAATAAGAATGCACAGCTACAAATTTTCTTTGGATATATATCTAATTTTTGTTTCAACATTTATATTTAAATGAAATAATATTCGCCCTCCGTTCGTTTCATCAGACGTGGTTGCTGGAAATGTAATTACTCGGGTGTTGTGTAAAAAGTATATATTTCCAACGTTTCGGCCTTTTGTGAGCCTTCATCACGACTAATGCAATCTTTTCCATTGCATCATTTAAATGTATAATGTTTCAAAGGAAGGTGAATAAACTTTCCTTTGACGATACTAGCAGATAGTAGCAAATTTATTCTCAGAATCACTAGAACAAACAGTATTTAACGCATCGTTAATACTACCATTAATTAGTAGATAAAATGAAATTCATTTAATTAAATAAACTTTAGAAAACAATGACTGGCCAAAATATTCAATTAATCGAACAATACAATTTGAAATTTACAATACCAACGAATTAGAAACAACATGAAAGAGACCACATAACGAGATTTGTGTACAATTGTATCTCTCCAAAGAATTTCAACGCAAATGCAAAAACATTTTTAATATAGATGTATATATTTTGAAAATGAAAATAATCTTTCAACATTTTTCAATAACATAAAAATACATAGATATTATTACAGAAGAAATTAATTGTGCTTAGAAAATTCCATGCAATAAGAACGCAAAAAATGGGAATATATACGAACATAAATGAACCATCACACAAGGAACCAATTCCACAGGTCTGTTAGATCTCATTTACAACACCACATATACATGTGATTTTAATAATATAAATAGATTATCAAAGGAATGTAAATCTTGGAGCAATTCGCATCTTTCAAAACAAAAATAACGTAAACATAGACAAAGACTCGTCAATAACTCTAGATACAAACTATAGGAACTTATTTATATAATCGACCTCTTTTATAGTGGAATCTATAATATACAAAATTGTAAGAGACGTGATTTAAAGGAAAAATTCAATAATTACGTAGTGCTACATTTAATAAAAATCCTACATTTGGATTTAAAAGTAAACATGACCTGTGTAGCAAATATACCGAAAAGCGAATAGCCGCAGCAAAAATAATATGATTTCAATCTTTAATATTTAAAATAGTCCAACACTTAAGTCTTAATTACATTCAATTAATCAGTATTATTAAAAGTCTACACTGATGTGTATAGATAGAGTGCTAGGGTAGAGGTGTTACGATTATGTAGGCATTTTTGTCTTCCTTCAAAACACTTCAAATTAATACGATCATTACTTTTACTTCTACTGAATTTACTTAAAGTTTATTTCTGAAGATAGCTTCACAACTGGGCCGAAAACGTTAAAAAAAATTTGTTCAATACTTCTTTTAATTCCTTTAATTTTTTATGGTCACTACGATTTTATTTTATTTTATTTAAGTGTTAGTATAAACTGTGGTTTCAATATCATTAACATTCGTTTACTCAATACAATAACAAATAATGTAACAAATGAATAACTATTAAAGAAATGAAAACAAAACTTCTTAATTTTTCACACATGTTGATGTATTAAAATAGTTGGAATATTCTACATTCCATTATATAATAGGCATTTTCATTTCACGTATAGTTCGTGGATTTTTCAGCATAGATTGCATTGACAATGTAATTTCAGAAAAAAATAAAGAAATTCTGCCCAATTTTACTAGATACAAGCTAGTTGTCGTCTAAAATTATTGATTCCAAATACTAGAGATTAAAATTGGACTTAAAGCGGTTACGATTTTGCCTAAATATCTAGGCTAATAATTGTTCAGATTATTCAAAATTTGTACACAATCATCGTATCTAATATAACAATAGCCAGTAAAAATATCCACTTTATTTTTTTACATTCCCTCGTAAAACCGTCGCGCTATTTGTTTTGGTAAATACAACACTTATGCAAACTTAGTAGGACGATAATTTGACTCATTTTCTTTTATACTTTATAATAAAGCACTGACATACGAAGTGCCATAAAAATCGGCTGCATAAATATTGCAGAAGATGAGGTTGTGTTCAGCGATCCTGTCACACATGAAGAAGAAGGTAACGAACAAACCTCACATGTCCATGCTGATAAAAATGATATTTGCGAAAGGTTAAATGACAATAACAATGTGGATATTGTTAATACGAGCAAAGAATATGATAAAACTTATATTTTCAATGAACATTTTGTTCTTTTAACAATTCATGTCAGTTGAATGAATATATTAAAAAAGTATGCTTATTTATTACATTGGTTATTGAGTTATCATTAATTGCGGTTATTGACTTATTATTGATTTAAAGTTTCAATTTACTATATACTGTTACAGTATCAATACGTTACACAGGTTTGAACGCGTTCAGTTTTATCGTTACATAATTGGGAATGTATTGGAAACACGGTTCAAGAAATCCAGATGTTTGTGAAAACAGCGCTTTTCTTTTATAGACGTATACAATGCACTTTATTAAGGTCTGCCTGTCCACTGAACAGACTCGACGTATTTCCCGGGCACAAATTGATTTTGAAATGGTTGAACTGAAAAGCTTTCATGTGAAATGTAATTCGATAATCCCAACGTATTATTTTATGAAAAATTCGATTCCTTTGTAATGATTGACTCCAATTACATTTTGTCTACGGATCCTTGCAAGCGAATGGTATATATTTTAAGCAATATAACATTATACTAACAAATATAATTGTGAATATGACGTCACTGAGTATAATTTTAGGATAAAATGATTTCAACGAATTTTATAAGACATCTGGGGAATTCTAAATTTAATTTAATTTGCGTATGATTTAATAAAAACGAACCTATTAAAGTATATGATAAGATATCAAATCACTTATTAATTAATCGATGATGATATTGTAAAAAATATTTTGAATAGAAGATTTTTTAATCTTATATTGTACACTAGCAAATATCGAAAATTGTCGAACTGAAGAAATATTAAAAATCAATAAATGCTGTCGATAGTGAAAGGTTAAAAAAAAAAATGCTTAAAGTCAAAAATACGAATAATTGGAATATATTCGTAAAAAGTAGATAGAAAATTAACTATCTGAATAAAAGAAATAGAATTTTTCCAAAATTAATAGTGATTTACGAAAATAATCAGGTTGAATTGTTCAAATAAAACCACCAGAATTTCACCGTGAGTATATCAAGCTGTAGTGTTTATATTTTGGTGTAAAAAAGAAAGTTTATTTGCTATATCGATATATCCAAATGTAAAGTAATGTCATTTAGTCGACGAGCGGAGATATTAAAATATTTATATAAACTACAATTCTCCTTTATCAAGAGTAGTAAATTTTGTTGATCTTGGAGTGATGATGACAGATCCGAGGGCTACGAAAGATGTTAAAAATCCTACTACCGTCGCACTTGTTGTACGCGTCGCTCATCTCGTCGCGTTATAATATTATATTCAATATTATAAGCACAAATTTGTCAGAAGAAATCCAGAGAATGGCCTATAAATCTGGGCATCCCCATCAACCATAGCTTTCATAATATCTCCAGTAAATTTAACTTTCCATCCTTTTCCTCTTTACATCGTAATCATTGCTGTTTCGTATTACAAAATTTCCTATTAGACATGATTTGTGATCATTGTTTTCAGTTAGACCTACCCTGTACTATATTCGTCACCAAAGATCGATTTTCGAATCTACCTTCAGATACATTTTATTATTCGATGCCGAGATTGAAATGAATCTGGAATGATCTCGATGGAACAACTCGAAACTACTTTTATCGAATTTATCAAGCATACTACAATGCTGCATTTTACTTGTAGACCATTGTTAGGACTTGACCATCTGGATGACATTGTGGTTTCTTATAGTTGGATTACCTGACGGATGTTTCCTTGATTAGCATATCCGTGACCTTGCCTCGCACTTTCCACGTTCAGGTTGCCGATTTGCACTCCCAACGGATGGCACAATCACGGCCCTAACGGCTCATGATGCACCACTCTCGGACCCCACATTATATCGACTGACTTTCAGTCCTCTCCATCGAGTCTATGAAGAGCGGCAGACATACCGATCAGCTGGTATAATCGCTCCATCGTCGACCTATATTATTGGCGCGATCTACTTTTTAACCCGACACAAGTACAGGACAATCCCCAACCTGTACGTATACGTTCGGGATAAATGAATGAACGTCCTATTGTCAAAGCTCTGTCGTCTACCATCGATGCCAGTGGGATGATTTTTGTAAAGAAATTTCAGGGACCACAATCCGTTTTATGTTTTTTTTTTAAATGCACATCGGTCATCTATTCGATCTAGATTCGATCTAGACTCGAATAAAAATGAATACCTTATACTTGATCTGAAATATAATGACATATGCGTACGTTATGTATGGTTTTTATTGGATTTTGTGAAGAAGGAAACCTTTTTCCCCTTGCCGTTAAAATAGAGTTTTATTTCTGATGATCTACCTTGGAGAGCGATTAAGGACTAAAAAAAAAAAAATATCGTGCCGCCTTTCAAGCTGTGACAATTTACTGCTCGACATACAGGCACTTTGCCATGTAAAAGCCACGAGCGCGTACGCGAACTCGACCGTGTTGATCGAATCTGCATGTAAATCGACAAAATAAGCTGTTTTGCGAGACTGAGGGATCTATCGAGAGAGTACGGGATGACGGCCTGTTGAAGTTCAATATGAGGGAAATGAGAAAAACCAGGAGAGAAGTGAAAAGAGTGCCGGTTATTTCTATAGGGTCTGGAGTGTAAAGGGTCAACTGATGCACAGATCGAACGGAATCCATCAAGCAACCCAGAGTCATACCAATATTAATACAGGAACTGCCAAATTCCGGGCTGATATCCGCTGAAAACGAAATACGTCGGTTTTCCATCGTCGATGAGTCGCGAGTCACGATTGCTTTATTGATTTTAAAGCGAGTATGTGAGGATTCATTGTGACTTTTATGTGCTGTTTGGCAAAATTTTATATTACAACTTTATTACGAAACAAAATACCCTTTCGAATAATTCCAATTACCTTATTTTTGAATAAATGAAAACACATTACGTCAGGTATGAATTCTGTGCGATTGAAAAACGGTGAAGTTTGTAAATGTAAATTCAAATGTTGACTTCAAATTTTAAAATTATGGCATAATTTCGTTGTACATATATAGATAACTTTATATACAATTGATTAAATATCTAATATACAATTTATGACGAATACGCCAGGCTATATTGCGCTGCAGCTCAGCATCAGTACAGATATTTGAGAGTCTTAATTTACAATTTATTTAATCAATTTTTGTTTTAAATTTGTTTATTTTATTTTCATTAATGTTTTGTCAACTTTTATTACTCTATGTTAATATTCGTCTATTTCCTGAATTTTTCTAAATTTAATTTTTTCAATTGTTTATAGATGAATAAAATATCTAAACAAACAGACGTTAATGTACGAAATATTATTAATTATATCTTATCACTGAACAACATGTACAATTCTGTGATAAGTTAAAAAAAAATTAATACATATTAAAAAAAAAAAATTTTTAATCCTTATCAACAAAGTAATCCCTTTTCCCAGAAACCTGTATTTCCTCTTTAGAGGAATGCTCCAATGGGATCTTCAGAGCTGAAAAGAACTGAAGAGAGCATATAATTGCGAGAGTGGGCGTCTTTTCAACTGCAGCTACTCTTATATTTGACGACGAGGACTGTAAGAATTTCAGAAAGCTATCAAAAAGGAGCAATACGATAATGCAAACTCCATATATAGAGATACTTACAAACAACTTGAACATTTATTAATATTTTAATATTTTAATATTAAAGAATGGTTATTTTTAATTATAACATTGAATATTAAAAACGTTAATATTTGCCTCGCCTGCAGATGTCAAAATGAAGACAAATTGGACAGTATTTTTTTTTGCCATTGGAATGTTTTAGCGAACAAACAGGTGCGGAAAATGCATTCGACCTATTCTACCGAAATAATAAAGTTTGATAATTCTGCATTTACTTATGCTACATATAAAGTTGAAGAAATGTAATTAAAGTAAATCAACGAATAAATACAAACATGTTAAAATTTATGAAATTACGCAACACAGATATACGTCAAGAGATCGACAACAATTGATATACATCTATACGTGAACAGATTTAAATATTGGATTGTAAAAGCCTTCAAGTATATGCATTAAAACTGACTCGATGTCAATAATTGAAAAAAAAAAAATAAATAAATATAATAATAAGATCGAAAATCATGAAACAAAAATTTAATGAAAACAATAATTAACAAATGTTTACGAAAAAAGTAATGAAACCTTAAATCTCATATAGTTGATTAGGATTAAAAATGCATAATATATGAACATAGTATATGAGCAATGAACATGTTAAAATTCTTAAGAGGAATCTAGTGGGTTGAGGACTCATTCTGTTATATAAAAGCTACATTAAATCCCAAATCGATTTCACTTGCTATATATATTTTCCGAAAAATCAAAAACAAATAGAAAAACTGAAAAAAAACTCCCGTACGCCGCCATCAGATACTCAGTGCGGACAAGATACCTATGTTATCGACACATATCTAAAATCATATCGAATAAAAATCTATATGTAAACAAAACCATCAATAGAGTCTATGAAAAAAAAAAGAATGGAAATTGCAATATGGAATGGAATATTGCAATATATATAAGCAATTATCAAACGATCATAACACCTGTAGAAGACCAAACTATAGTATTGAGCACAAGCTTAAAATTGAAAAAAATCCAGATAACATTCTAAAAGGCCATAGAAAATGAAAACATAGTTGTAATTTTTACTGACGAAAGTAAAATCAACAATGCTAAATCAGTTGGATCTGAATGAAGTAGTCCAAATACGGTTATCAAAAGAAGTCTACATAATTTGGCTTCTATCCACACCGCAGAAAATGTAGCGTTAAATGATGCATTCGATCTAGCGTTATCACACTTCGAACGTAACATTCACATTTTCACTGATTCTCTCAGCACGTTACAAAAAGTAAACTCACCACTTATGAATATCAAAACAAATAAATATATCTATATTCCGATTGAAATCAAAGCTAAAATATTTCAGTTTTGCAAAGAAACTAAAAACAATTCGTGAACCCTTTTTCCGTTCACCGACCTCCATCAACATTTTAAATCGGCCGCGGTAAAGAACTCAATGGAAAAAGCTTCCGAATTTGTAAACGCCAAGGGCAGAGAATACTACTGATATTACTGATAAGGAGAATGCCAAACAATGGTTAGAGAATTACTCCAATTTAAATTATATTCAAAATCAATCGTTGCCGCGCACACCACTACAATCTTGCGGCATCTCTTGATCGGATCAACATAAAAAAGATTTCTCAATGTCTGTGCGGCAACGACTTTCAAGATCTTGATCACATGGTTTGGCAATGCCCATGAAATTGAAAGAAGAGAACTTATAAACAAACACAACCTAAACAAACACAATGTACAAGTGCCGATGATAACGCGTTCACTATCACGTCAGCCAAGGCCATCTATTTGTAAGATTCTCTGTAAATATTTCGAAAAATGTAAACTGGAAACCTAAATAACCATGCATGGAAAACCTACTGAAAAAATAAATTACCCTATATATACAGCTTAATAAAAAAAAAAAAAAAAAAAAAAAAAAACATAGTGATTACAAACATAAATATATGATGTCCAGTGACATAAACGTCAGTGTCGTGTCATTGCAAGCATTGACAGTCTGCATCAAAGTAAGCTTTGATAATTATCACAATATACATCATAAAATATGATCAATATATCAGACTCTGGAATATCTCTAGTTTTCATAAATTTGTTTTATACGCACGTACATCCTTCATACACATAAAATAATGCAGCATATGATATGGACTTTGAAGCTCCATCAATCTCAACATTTTTAAATTTATTTACTAATATTCCAAACAAAACAACTTCATATTTTCGAAGAGAGTCAATTATAGAAATCATTTCTGGAACATGCAAAGAAAACGACTTACTCAATCGACTGCTTCCCTCGCCCCGAATGAATGGTGCCTGCATCGGATGCATTTGCAAGTGCCGCTACAAGTGCATCCGCTTCTTCCTCTTCCCGCAGTTCCTCCGACGCCTCTTCCGGTATTGTCGTAATGTCTTCGAGGAGCGGAAAGTCGACCCCATTGTCTTCGAGTTGATCGCCCAATAATGAGTCCAAATTACTGTCCGATGGCCGTGCTACTTCCTCGATATCCGAATCTATCCCCTATGAAAAAAAATGAATATTTCTGAAAAACATCAATCGAAAAGATACTGTGAATAAAGGGTCAATCAACTTCAGCTGATTTGTCAAAAAATTTGCGAGACTAAATTTCAAATGTCAAATCTGAAGATTGATATAATTTAAGATGCAATAAAATGATTTTAGTCTTATTTTCCTACGAATGTTAATGAAACATTGTTAATTAATGATTTATCCATTTAGTAAACAATTCAATTTTGTTGTACAATATAGAAAATGTTACTAACTATTCCCTTCACCTTTGCTACTACATTACTAATTGTTGCGAAATTGCAAAAATATTATCGCATAAAATGTTTGCACTTTTACCTGTGCGAAGTCCATGTAAAATGAGTCCCTGGAGTCGGAACTTCCACGGCGAAGCCGGAGACTGAGATCGGGCGAACTCTCTCCCATCTCTCTTATCTCTCTCTCTCTCTTTCTGTCCCACCGTATATGTCCCTGATGGTCCGTAAACTCCTTTGTCTCTCAAAAGATCCTTCCTCGACGCGTGGGGAATTTTAAAAAGGGTTGCCCTACACATAAGCAAACATCTTGCATCAGAGCTAGTGAAAGAATCGCCCTTGAATGACCCTACCGAATCCTCTTTACAGATAATAATTACTCATCAGTCCACTCGGAGTGATGCTCAAAAAATGTCGAATATCCTTCAACTATACAGATAGGGAATCTTTCTGCTCAGTTTAATTCGATGGAAGCTAATTGTACTCGAGTAAAAAGAACAGTTTCTTTTTTTTTAATGAATAGAGCAATAGACTTTTTAAATTAATATATACAGGGTGTCCTAGAATTCACTTAACAAATTTCGGTAGAGCTTTAATTAGGATAAACTTTACCAAACTCTAATAGAATGAATAGAATTGGAATTGCCGGTATTTTAACGAGACACTCTCGTAACTTCCGAGTGCTAACTTAAAATTTTCGTCATTCAAACTTTGACCCTCTGATAAAACTTTGAGCAATTACATTAGGATTGAAATTTCGAGACCAATATCTGCATGAAATATCGCAAGTTCTTCCATATTTTCTCATTTGTCTTTCCGACAATGCTAGCCAGTCATTTCGGATCGAAATGGATATGTTATCTCATTAATGGCACGAGATGAGTGAAGATTTTTTGAAAGAACTACTGAATGTGCGAAGGTGCCGAAAATTATACTATTTTGAGCAAGATATTTTTGTGTTTGTGGTACTACTTGCCTAATCTGTTCTCCAGTAAGTTTGGCCACTTTCACCAAATGAGATATGCCTAATTGGGCCCGAAATGAAATTTTTTTTTTAATTTAATGGTTTTTGACACAAGTGCGCAATCGTTTGAAAAAAGAATTTTTTTGTAACTCGTACGCGTGCGCATTACATGCTTTTTCAATTTTACGCACTAGTGCGTAAAATACCGACTTTACATGCACAAAACAGCCATAAAAAATCGCGTTTCATATGCATTAGATACAAAAAGTATCGTGTGTATTTCGTGCGTAATGTCTTTTTCGACTCGTGTGAAGGATGACTTTACGCACTAATGTACTATTTTCTCATTTTTTCAAATGTCGTCAAATCCGAATAGTGTCGACATCAAGACAACATGATTAACGTTTTCTTCATTCTGGCGCAATGATCGCTCTGTTAGTTTATAGAGAAAAATACTTAATGTGTGCAATTCTTTTCATTCTAGTCGCAGTTATTACGCGAAATTTAAAAATATATATTGAGAGGTGATTGAGTTGCAGCGAGACAAAACTATGAACAATGTGTTATATTTCATAAAATTATTCAACGAACCTTCAAACTTTGTAGTTAAAGATAGTATCCTCAATCCTTTAACATCGAGGACACTGGTTTCACTCATTTTGCATTCAAACAACTTTGGCACTATCATCGCACGTAAAAATGAAAAGAAAAAAAGTGAAAATCTGAAAACTTCGAAATAGACACGCTGACACGGTATATTGAACTGACGAAAATGATAATTTTGATAATAGTCATTAATTATCGGACGCAGGCGCACGACTATATATGATTTCCAAAGTCGCTTTTGATTAGTCAGAGCAACAAATAAATTATTCCTCCTAATTGCGTTGGTTGCATGGTCTTTTAGTTCCAAGTTATCACAAATTGTAAATGAAACTATAAAATCAGTTTTGTAAATGTGCATGTAGTAAACAAATTAAAAAAAAAAAAACAAATTAAATAAACTTTAAAAAAGTCGTGCGTAAAGTGAAAAAGTCGCTAGTAAAGTTAAATGCTACGCATCAATTATAAAATGATCAAACAAAATTTTTTTCCGTATAGTTTTTTGTGATTTGTATTTTATATACATACACGTACGAGACTAATTCTAACGTAAATGTATTGTTTCAGCATGTAATATTCATCACGATAGAAATAAAGAGTTTATTTCATAGTTATCATTTTTATTTTATTGGTATTTCGCGATGCAAAATGTGAATAAACCTACAGAATTCACGCATATTGTTCGCGGTAAATTCAATTTACAATTGACTTTTTCCAATGTATGTCAGAGATTTTTCGAGCTGAAAATATCCCTGCCTCCTGAATTCTCAGCGAATAATGTCACGAAGTGGCTTGTGACATTTAGAATAGTCGTTCTCAGTTCAATTCAATTCTCAGTTTTGAAACTTCTGAACAGTTTGACATGAGCCTATTTTGAGTTCGCAGGAAGCGACGAGCGAGGGAACTTTTAATGCACCTTCTATTGAAATAAGAACATTCGGTGTCATTTCAATTTTATTTCAGCGCCTTTGAATACTATTATTATTCAACTCAAATTGAAATTTGTACGTGCAATTAATGTCAATGTACAAAATTATTATAATTTTATTGACTTGAACTGCGGCTTTTTACGCTTGCACGAAGTTGGTAAAAACGCAAATTAAATTTCAAAAATAGAATCCAATCAAATCCGAATACGATGACTCGATATAAAACCAAAAACACGGTGATATGAAAGATTTCTTAAATTTTGAGTTAATGAGCTGAAATAAAATGTCGATGTATTTAATTCTTTGTAAATGACTGATATTACGTATATCATATTTCTAAATTCATTTTGAAGTCTAATATACAGTATTGATTACTCTATAGATAATTTAAAAACCACAGATAAGGCATCGTAAAACGTGAAGTATATATAATAATTAATTTTTATCTTTTATTAAATGTAACACAATGCATTATTAAATGAAATCCTATTAAAGAAAAATTCTTAATTACACAGGACTATGCAATAAAATACGAAATTTTATTCAAAGATTTCAATTATTAGGGATTAATAAGGAATGTGAATTTGTATCAATTATACAAATTATACTATAATATAAATATAAATTGGATATACATAAACTTTCTTCGGAAATTGATTAAAAATTTTAAACTCCAATTATGTAGGCATCGTTATTGATGACCTTTCCAGTGTCAACGTAAACTTTGTTTTATTTTCATATAGATTTTGTAAATATTATACTTTTTAGTGAATTCATTGTAAATGTCAAATCACTGGTTATATTTACATTTAACATTACATATCTATATTCTATTAAAGTATTTTTTAGTATATATATATATATATATATTACATGTCGTATATGATAACATTTACCTAATACGGTCGGTCGCATTGATGTATCGATTCGATGTTTTGTGCAATGTATATTTAAGCAAATTATTTTATGATCCCATTTTAATGTATATAAACATATATATGTATACGTATCACAATTATGTTACATTTATGTAACACATATGTAAGAAGTAACCACGATATATTTGTTAAACAATTGTTACTTATTGTTGTGTGCGTAATTTCCCGGGAAAAAATGGATTCAGATATAGTTATATCTGAATCATATATGGTTATATCTGGATCATATATGGTTATATCTGGCTCATATATGTTCCAGA
>JAPYZR010002451.1:0-17732 GCA_030522945.1 Trichopria nigra
GGGTGCAAGCTTGGCCCTGACTCGCGCCCGGATATCTATCAAGGCGCGAGTCAGGGCCCAGCTTGCGCCCCGATTTTTAGATACAGATTTCTACTAGGGTTGTTCTATGCCAGGTGGCAAAGGACCGATTCCTGGTCAGTTAAATGGACAAAAACGAAAAAAGTCGAAAATTGTTTTAAAAAAGTGTCTGGGCCATATTGGCTGATAACCTGTGGTTAAATCTGATAACCCTGGTCTGAACCACGTATAAACCAAGGCCATAATGTATTATAAAGTAAAACTCGACTACTCACAGTACGGTCATTAATCTATATAGTAAATTTACCATGGGTGTCATTGATAACATATTGGGCGCCAATTTGTGATAATGATTTTTAATGAATTTTAAGGTGTCAACAGTCTTCCGTTGCAGGACAATTCGTAAAGATCATGCGTTCAATTTACCATTTTGTAAAGATTGGTAAGAAAAACTCACGAACATTGCATCGGTTCTAAATTGACCACCATTTTGATGATTCTATGGACGCGAAACCTTTTCATATAAGATCGTAATCGTACTGAAATTGTCATACGGTGAAAAAAAAAACAATTTCTATTTTCAAGTGAAATTTACTTCATTCAATGATATTGGGTTTGTTTCAGTATTAGCAAGTAAATATTTGTGATTGATGAAATTAAGTAAACTGTGAAAGGAAAAAATGAATGTGCTTAAAAAATTGCAATTACATTTATTTGATTGAATCCACATATATTCATTTCCTTCAAGTTAATATATTGTTAAAAAAAATATAGTCGATTAAATGGGCACGGAAGAAAAAGAAATTCTATTTTCAAGTAAATATTTATTTGAATAATAGCGGGTAAATATATATTTATTTGAATTAAGAAAATGTGTCCTTCTTCTTAGTAAATCTTACTTAATTCAAGAAAATCTTTTCTTAATTCAAATAAATATATACTTATATTGCTACTATTCAAATAAATATTTACTTGAAAATAACAAAATTCTTTTTTCATTGTATTCATATTTATTAAATAAATAACTCAGTTATAACAATTTAATTGAGTATATAGGATTTATTATTATGTGAAGTCTTATAAATATTTGTTTTAAGTAAACATTTACTTAAAAATTGTGCACCATTCCAAATATACATTCGAGAAATGGATATTTTCGATTAAAGCATTTGTTTACTTACAAATGGTAAATGTTTTTACGGGTTATCATGAATAATTTTCGTAAATCTAATGCACATAGAGTCAAGAAAATGTAAATTAGGTTTCAAGTAAATATTTTCTTAACGATCTTCGTTACTTTTAAATCAATAGAAATACCGTAATCGACTTAAAGGTTTTAAGTATACACTGAAAAAAAAATTTGTTATTCTCAAGTAAATAAGAAAAGATTTTCTTGAATTAAGTAAGATTTACTAAAAAGAAGGAAACCTTTTCTTAATTCAAGTAAATATTTAGTTAAAAATAACAATTTTTTTTCAATGTACTATAATTTCAAGATGATATTTAATAAATATTTAATAACTGTGTAACTTAAGAACCTTTCTTTTAAATGAAATAACAATTTTTTTGTTAATATTGCTTTGAATTTACGAAATGAGGATTTGAATTTAGTAAATCGTTTATTCGAATCGACTATAGTTTTTTTTTTTTCTTTTGATCGCGTAATGATAATGTCATAAAAATGTACACCATTCAAAAAATTTAAATAAGCGATGGAAATTATACCATCCGGAACATCGAGTAGGGAAACGTTCGTAGTCTCGGGAGAACAATTGTCAACGGTGCACGCCCGGCGGAACGCGGTGCCTCTCTCCCGCTCGTCGAGCGACGGGATAAATTCCTGCTATCTCTTTAAATATTTTTGAATCAAACGAAGCGTCCGCGGTGGGATACGACGTAAAGCGAGCTTATTGTTTGCAAGTCGGTCGGAATATTTGCTCCCCGAAGGTTTCGCTCGCTCGCCCGCGAACCGATTTCATTTTTCAAACCGCCAAGCACCTAAGAGCCTTGTAATTGATCCCCGCGTACTGATAAGCGCTTTTCCGTAAATTCCCCCATTCGGAATATAAAACTACCGCTGCGGTGGGCAAGCAAAACGGTGCCCCTGGGCGAGTGGCCGCAACGTCGTAAATTGGGAACGATTAAGGCGACGAGAACGTTTAATTAGACGGAAAGTTTAGCTGGAGGATCATTTAAATTTCTAGTCGGCGGTACTAAAATTTTAGACCGAACAACCGCGGCGGTGGGTGTAGTTTCAAATCAGTCGGTTTGCGTCCAAGTATCTAACTTGGAACATAATTAAGGGTCCGTTTTCGACCGTTCCGACGTAATGACCAAATTCCGAGATACTTTTAAAGTATTTTCATTCCAATTCGTTACGCCGCTATCTTGTTTGGGAATCTATTTTATTTTGGACCGTTTTATACGTGAAACTTTGCCCGCGATGTCTCCATCTTCGACGAATCTTATTTTGAAAAAAAATTTGATTTCAATCTTCAATCGCAATGAACAATGCAATACTATACTGTAACAATTTTCCCTTATTATTGACGCAGGTATGATGATAAACGTTTTAAACGACTATAACGTGACTGATCTTCTTACTCCATTTACTACGAAACATCGCATGAGCTTTTTAAGCCGCTTTCGGGACGTGCAATTTACTATTCGTGGATTTATACGTCGCATCTTTATTATTTCCGTACGCCTTATGATTCCTCCGATATATTCTCTTATTATATTCTCTTTCATGTTTTCTCTGCTTTACCTACATACGGTCCGACGATTTTCCATTCTAATATACTTCCCGTGTCCTCTACTTTCATTCGCCAGTTTTCTTTCCTCTTTCTTTTACTTCCTTTTCCTCTCCCTTTTGTCGTTCTCATATATGTACGTATATATACATATATATAAAAGGCCATTTTGCTACCTTACGACTACCACCACATTTCCAGTTCCTTCCTTCGAGTTTACCCTCTCTATAAGGTGGAAGGGGGAGACGTAAGACGCGCTGGTGTCAAAGATTATGAAATTTCATTCAGAGCAAATCGCATCCGAAACGCCACCCATTGCCTCTGAGCATCAGACGGTTTCGTGCTCCTACTACGTCCCTTTGTTTCGAATCGACGTAAGGATACAAACACACTGCGCACTATAATGAGATCTGTTAATTGAATACCTTCGTTACAATGGGATAAGCATTCCAGACATTAAATCAATTAATACCAAAATTCTAAACAAAAATTATACACGAATCGTTGAAACGTGTCACTTTTTCATTTATTCTTTGGCACGCAATTATATATATATAGATATATATATATAATTGATGTATGAACACTGAAAACTCAGTATTGGTAAATTTTGCTAGAATTTCAGGAAAAATTATTATTTTTTAGTAGGAATACAAGATATATGTGAAAAATAGTAAAAATTACAACGTGAATTTAGAAAAGCAGGGTGTACTTCTGAAAAGGACGGGGAATCCTTATCATTGTCAAAATCACGAAAAACCCTGAAAAATACACTTGTATATTTTTTGTAGTTTTTTGCGTTTATTTAGAGAATTACAAATCTGATGAAAAAATATCGAATCGATTCAGTCACGCCTGTCTGGTTATGGGTTAGGTTAGTATAAAAAGGGGGGTCTGGGGGGGGGGCGGAGTCCCCCATAACGCAAGCACAGCTGAGATGCAAACATTACAGCTACTATACCAGTTGTGTACATGCACGTATGTATATTGAATGTCGTGCAATTTTAGTCGATACCCACGCTACTTTGGTTATAGGTTAGGTTGGTATAAAAAGGGGAGTCTGGGGGGGGGGGGGGTAGCCCCCAGAACGAAAGCGCAACTGAGATGCAAACATTACACTCCTCTTCCCCTGTTTTATAATAGTCTAACCTCTAACAGTACATATGGACGATAATCGAACTCACGTGACAATAAGCCATACCGATTATCTCATGTTTAGCCCTCATTTACGGTGTTATAGTTGGTAATACGAAGAAAATGCATCAGATCATTTTTGTACAGAATTTTGTGTCCTACATTTGTTGTTTGAAACATTTTTTCATCAGATTTGTACTTCTCGAAATAAACGCAAAAAACTACAAAAAACTACAAAAAAATATACAAGTGTATTTTTTAGGGTTTTTCGTGGTTTTGACCATGATAATCGCATTTCCGCCAATTTTCATCGTGATATTCGAATTCAGCACATCAAAATACGTCGGAAAACGTCCTTTTCGGAAGTATATCTGCAAATTCTGCTATATATCAAATATTAAACACAAATTCATAGCAATTTTTCATATCAGTGCCTCCTATAATTTTTATCGCTTTACTTTAAAATTACTTTTTACTGAATACCGAGTTTCAATTGAATTTAGTTACTTTTCCCCGTTTTATCCGAAATCTTCAAATTTTCGGCAAGTTGTCGACAACAGAGGGGCAAATTGTGGACTTAGTTGCTGGCTTGCTATCTGGGTATCTTCATGGATTAATGTCAGATTCTCTTTAACTGACTTCTCTTGAAAAAATGACGGATGTATAATGTGACCTAATAATAACCCTTAACACGTTTCACGTGAATTCGAGTAATTTTCATTAATTTCGTCCGCCATTTTGAATTGTCAAAACTGATCAGATTTATGATTAGGTATCTCAAAAACCCTTGGAAACTATAAGTACTACAAACTACAAATGCATTAGGTTTTGCGATTTTGTACGAATAACTATGACATTACAAATAAAGTTTCATTTTTATCGCGATTTTGTGTCTGCCATTTTGGAAATTTTTTTTTTCTGAATGTCCCTATAATCTGATGGCAGGTTCATTTTTGTCGCAATATTTATGGCACTTAGAGGTATTACCTAATGATATTTACCCCTAATAAAATTCAATAAATCGAAAATAAAACAACAAAAAAATCATGTTTTTGTTTTTTGAAATCACGTATAACTTTTTTACCTGAAAATCTTTTGAATTGTGTCTTTCATCATTGGAAATATCTACTCTTGGACAATAAAAATGGCTATCGCTCAATTTTTCTCATGGAGTTTAAATGCTAAAATCTAGTGTCAAGTTTCATGAAGAAAATTTATTGATTTTGTCCTCAAGCTAGATATCTTAGCTATTGTTTCACTGAAGATACATACATGTCGTTCGATTTCGGTCGCCTCCTACATTTCATTCGATAAAATGTATGATGCGCTGTTATATAAACGATAATCTGCGAGTAGCTAAAGAGAATGAGATGCGTAACTCGAATAATCGATGCAAGTATATGGATTTCTCAAAAAATATTTCCCAAAATCGACCAACGGGAAAAGCTTACGGATTCAATATACTTAGTCCGCCTCGCGTTGGGCGATGTAATGACAAAAAACGTATTTCACGTCTTTGACGTAAACGTAAGCGTTTTTTTTTTTCCATTTCGAAATCATATTTCCATTATCCTTTCTCCTGTTTTAGACGTATACCATGTAGGTAGGTAGGATTCGCACACACACACATACACACATCCATGCCCGCCACCATTCTGAAACTGCCATCTGCCATGCCCCGTCTGTCCGATCGACAGCAGAAATTGATATCTTACCGCGTGCACAAAAGGAATTCCCAACTCTCGAAATTTGCGTCGCTTATAACATTTACTTGGATTATTTTTATCGGGAGCTATCGACTGACCTGTCATTCCGTAGTGCATGATGCATCCCCCTCGTATCTCTACGGTCCCACCGCTCGGTTACTCTCCCGAAGCGGACGATATCCATTTCGAGCGGATATCCCGCGGTGTATTCCAGGCACGAAACCTAGGGCAAATGGCGGCAAGGTGGGCCGAAGAGGGTTGCTGGATCGCTATATGTGTATATGTGGGGGGTGTGGGTGGGGCAGGGTGATGGGGGGGTTGAGGGTCATCCCGTGGGGCAATGTGGGTAACGCGAACCGTCAAATGGACTCGTACATTCGGGAAAGGTTTTGCACTCTCTCTCTCTCTATATATATATATATATATATATGTGTGTGTGTGTGCATTGTGCATATACATATATAGAGACGAGCAAGGTGAGGAATATTTATGACGAGCGACCGGCTAATTTATGCGAGTGATTTTTAATTTTCTGAAAAAAGCTAACTCATCGCTAAATGATTCAGTTTTTATGACTGTAATTTACGGACATCCGTTAAAACGACATTTCACGTTGGACTTTTCAGACAAAAAAAAAAAAAAAATAAATCACGGAATAAAGTTGAGATTTGAATCCTACATATAGTTTTGACAAAAGTGTATATGTGACAATGCTCTTTGCAATGCAGCAAATTTTGTACATTTTTTTCAAGCTGTGCATTCGAATGAGAATCGATTATAGAAATCCATTGTCTTTAAGACCACGTCGGAAAATTATGATAAAAAATATGACACTACACTTAACCTTGCACCTCAAAAGAAATACTATACAAGTAAAACTTTGTTCAATAAAAGTACAATAGGTCGACTTCCTTAATATAATTTTTCCTTCCCTTATTTTAACACTTTATCTTCTCATCATTACCAGCATTGTGAGAAAGAGAAAACCATATACTGTTGCCTTCTTCCGGTTTTTTTTTACGTGAATTTCAAATTAATTTTAGAAAATTCAAAACAGCGGAAGTTTTGCAATACATTGTTGGATTTTTATCATACTTGTTTTTTCAACGGTTTTTTTTGCTTACTTATTACGAAACATAGAATTTCTTATTTCACATTCGTACAATTATCAACATTATAATTTTTTGTATTTTTCTTTATACCGCTTCAACTAGTCGTAACTATAATTTCTCCATTCCTCTCTTTTACAGACGAGTTATTTAAGTGATTGGGTGTTCCTTTAAAATGAATCGCTCGTAACATTTTTAAAAAGCGTCGCAGCGAAAAATATCCTTACATCGTTAAGTGAAAGAGTAACCTTATCAACCCTCTACATCACCTATTATCACCTTAAGTTAAACGCATTAACTTAAAGTTACACGCATGAATTCGCTCTATTGTTTACGCTTAAAAATCGGTTTCCCAACGAATTTTCCAGTCCTTGTAAATTTGACCAGTTGTTCAGTCGGCCAATGGATTATCGACCGAACAATTCATTCGACCAATTATTTTTTTTTTTTTCTTTTTGTCCAATGACCAGGTGCCGAATATCTATAATTGTAACCTAACCATGAAATTGTCATTGTATACATTTAAAATGTAATGAATTATGTATTATATATGTTTACTATTAAGTTTTTGATTTTAAATATCGACAAATAGTAGCTGATATTTGAAAAGAACATGGCGCCAAAAGATTTACATTAATTACACTAGACATTTACTAGACTATATATGCAAAACTTTACAACATTAGAATATATACGTTTAATGTGCACGACGAATTAAAATATCAACGAAAATGGGCCGGCTTTATACAGCGATGAAACTCATTAAGACAAAACGAGAAGAAAAATAATTAAAGGATGAAGAAGTAAGAAGAAAGTTACAACAAGCATGAAGAGATAAGGAATGGAGGAGGCACGGAAACGAGAAGTAAGAATGAAAAGTGGCCAAGAAAATAAGAGCAAAGGGCGAATCTAACATTTTATCATCGAAAATATAAAGATCTTTTTTTCATTTTTGTATTAATACATTCTTTAGAAGATATATATTCGAAGAGTCAATTCTGTTTATGCTTACTTGAAATTTTACTCGCGGCGTGTACAACTGTTCCGAGATCTGAAAATTAAATTCATTCGACCAAGAAGATGCGGTGATGAAGCTGTTCGCTGATTACATCTGGGTTCGATACATATATATATGGAAGAATATGAACTGGGAAGTTGGGTAAGTTACGACGATTGCGTAAAACACAATGAACATCATCGTCACAGAGCATAACTCTTGTATATTATAGGTAACTCTTGTATATTATCCCATTAAGTCCTGAATGGACATTTTTTGACTACAGCTTTCGGCGGTTGTATTTTGGATAAAAAAGGTTCTAAAAAATTTCCAAGCAACCATATCTGACGTAAAATTGAATGAACTTTCGAAATCTTTTATTAGACTTTTTGAAAAATGCAACCGTAAAAAACTGCATATGATTATTTCCAAAAAAAAACATAGATTTTTCAACTGTATTGATTTCACATTGAAAGTATTTCAGAATTCCTGTTTAAAGTAAAGAAATCGTGGAATTGAGACTTGAACTTTAAAATGGGCATGTTGGCATTTTGAAAATAAATGTGGAAAGCACCCAAAATGGCGGCTCAGACACGAAAAAATCGTCAAAAAGTTCAGGAATTTTTTATTTGAAAATGACAGACTCCCCGAAAAAATGTTGCTAAATAAAAAGTTCTTAGAATTGCTCAAATAACACGCTGAAATTTTTACAGAACGTAAAATTCAAAAAATATTCAAACAATTCTGTACAAATTTCAGCGTATTCTTTGACTAATTCTAAGAACTTTTTATTTCGCAACATTTTTTCGGAGAGTCTGTCATTTTCAAATAAAAAATTCCTTCGTCGAAAAGTTCTCTGCAGCAAAATTATTAAAATTACGTAAAATTATTCGAAATACAAAACAAATGGACAAAATCTAACATTTTAGATATTATCCAGCAAAAATATGCAGTATATTTTTTTAAACTTAGCAGTACAACAATTTAATCCATTTTCTTTTATAATTTAATAAACATATAATAAAATACCGAGATGTAAAGCAACATAAAAATCGGCTGCAATTGATTTTCTCAACAGACGTAAATATTGGAGAAGATGAGGTCACATATGAAGAAGAAGATGACGAACAAACTGCACATGTCCATGTTGATAATAATGATATTATGAAAAGTTTAATGACAAAACAATGTATATAGTGATACAATACGAGCAAATAATATGATGAAACTTATGGACAAAGTGTTGGTATACGTAAAAATTAACAATTTACTTTCAGGTCTGTATATGTATATACAGGGTGTCTTGGAAATAAATACTTTATCTTCGAAGTAAATTGTCATACGTCCATTTTCGAATACAATAGCCTCCACTCAAATTATATTTATAAAAAATTGTATTAAATATAATTTGAATGTAAAAAGTAAAAGATATATTTTCATAGTATGGAGAAATAGTAAAAAATTGATGGAAATAAAAAGAAAACTTCATTAAAACTGACTTGAATAAAATATCATATAGTGGCAAGAGTCAAAATTATGTTGATCTTTTAAAAAACAACTTAAAAAAAAAGAAGGAATTGTCAAGATTAATATTTACGTCGCTTTTAATGAATCTTAACTTAGATTTTGAATATTCAAAATGGCGGATCCAAGATGGCGCTTACAAATTAAAAATTAGATCCGTTTTTCGCACAACTTTTCAATTGTGAAAATCTTATTTCAGTTTTGCATTCGCACCGAAAACCTTGAGATCCCCATAGTACCTATACATGGACAGACTCATTTTTTTGTTGATAATGACGATTTTCATTTGTTTATTTATGAATTGTTTAAATACTTAAAAAGAAAAGGATAGTAAAAATTCTTTCATGGTTTTCGAGAATAAACCAACTTTTGTAAGTTTTGATCGAAATGTTTTTATTCGAAAAACAAAAATATATTCTATATGATCTGTGTAAAAAAAAAGTTGGGATTATTGACTGAGATAATTACAAACTCATAAATAACGAGTACTCAATTGTAGTCACGGGGCGCTGGATTACGATGACGTATCGATTCGGTTTCCGCAGTCGTTACCGAACTGCAAGCCGCAATTACGTTGAAAGTGCCTGAAAGCGACCAGTGGACTGTGGTGAGGTGTGACTTCCGTAATTTCGTTTCACGATACACTTGTTTTACTATGGGGTTCGACATCGAGATTACGGAGAAAAAAGATGCACCCTTGTCAAGTAAACGTGATAAACAAAAAAAAGCAGGAATAAGTCTTAACTTCTGATTTATCGCAGAATTATAATTCGGATTTTATTCCATGAATCCAAGTCGGGTCAAGCAAAGTTCACAAATTGATTAAGAATTTCCAAAAATCAGTGAAACATTTAAAATCTGACTGCAAAACGGACGAAAGCATTATATATAATAATTTCAAAGTAAACAAAAAAAAAAAATCTTTTCAACATTTTCGATCGTATATGTTTCAAATCCACCGGTATCGCTTGACAAATCTGAGTGCAAATCCTCCGTGTTCGCATAGCATAATATACATATAGTCGGATTTCATGCCCCTTTTCTATCCTGAAAGATGAAAAAAATCACTTTTACCGCCATTTGTGCCTATAATAACTTCTCCATTTGTTTTTTCTCTATAGTATATTCGCTGATGACTGACGACGAATGGTTCTTTTTTTCAAAACTGGAGTAATGGACTTTCGAGTTTTTTTTAGTTATAGATATATCTGTCATTATTTCGGCAGATGTGCGAATATCGAATCGCGACGGGCATACATGTGAAAGCATTTTAAAAATGTCGTTTAAAGAACCCACTTTATTTCCCTCGTTAATAGACTTGATGGAGGAAATTATAAAGCTACGATTATTTCACTCAAGCACGTACGCAGTATCATTTTGCTTTATAATTTCAATAATTTTTTTTTTTATATCTCGCAAATCTCGGACATTGGTTTTATATATTCACTTTTTCAGTACTTTCTTTCTTCTTTAATAATCTTGCCAAAAAAAAAAAATCTTCCTTTGAAATTTCATCGTAGTAAATTTAATAAATGTTATTATTATTAAATGCATTATTATAATATATATCATCTACAAATATAAATGTATTATTTTTGCTAAATCCCTGGTAGAAATGAAAACATTTCTTAGCCAATTCTTAGACAGTTCAGATATTTACCATGTTAAAGGCATAGGAGAAATGGATAGTGTAAGAACGTGTTAATATTGAAAATTAGTACTTGTATTTTTCTTTTGTTTGTTTGTTTGTTTGTTTGTTTTTTTTTTTCTTGTAATTTTTGACATTTAATAAACCCTATTTCACGTTTCAGACTTTTATTTTCTAAAATGTATAAAGAAATAATTGTTAATTTAACAATACGTACAAACAAAAATGCTTTTAAATGTATTCAATATTTAATAGCTTAGAATTATAATTTGATCGTAATTGTTTATGTAAATGAAAAATTGTCGTTATGTGTAAATTGTATAAAAATGTTTCAATATATACGTACACTGAATGAAAAATTCTATTTTCAAGTAAATTTTTATTTGAATAGTACTGCAAGTTTGCCTTTTCCTTTTTCTAGAAAAGATTTTCTTGAATTAAGTAAGATTATCTGAAAATAATAAAGATACATTTTTCTTTATTCTAGTAAATATATTTACAAGTTCTTGTTTCAAGACACTGGAAAAACAACTCTGGTAAATTCGACACATTCGTACATGTCTTAAATGTGATATTTAAGACATGAAAACTCGGTAAATTCAAAAATAAGAATGCACATCGATTATTTACTGAACTTTAAATCAAAAACTGTAATGACGAAAAATATATAAGTTTCACAAATATGACTGCGTAAAAAGAAATACTTGAATTCAGCCAACAAATGTGACTGAAAGAAAGATGCAATGTAAACAAGCTCTCTTAAACAAGGACAGACTTATCTATGCCCTCCACATTGGCGATTTTAAAACTTAATCATTTTAAGTATATTAATTTTTACAGTGATCTTAAATCTATATATATTTATTGAATGACGCTTAAATTATTATTCTTTAGGGCACTATATAGTTAAAGTTGTGTCCTGTATTTATTCCATGTGCTGTTAAAATCTTATGTATGTTTTTATCTCCAAAAATGTTTCTTTTGTGCTCAACTATTCTTGGTTTTAATAATCTGCCTGGGTTTTTCCAGTGTGTATTGCATTACATTACTGATTGCACGTTATCTCGTAAACTATTCCACGTTGGCGTTCAATGATTGTTTTATCGTTCCTATTGAATTGTTTGTGCACTACTCCAATATTGGGTTGTATAGAATATTTGTTTCACGTAATTTTCTTTTGGTGTTGAAAATTTCTTTTCGATGCTATATTACATGTATATCTTGTGCGTTCCATTTTTGATATAATCTCATATATGTTCATCAGGACATCCGTTAACATAGGTAAGACAACAAATATTTGTGATAAACAGTTTTATTTTTATTACTTTGTAACAAAAAAAAAGAAAATTAAAAATTCTGTGCATTTTCCCATATTATAATAAAATGTAATTAATTTAAAACAAAACAAAAAAGATTTTCATTTTGACATCGATACATATATGTGTGCGATTCTTAGAAAAATGAATCTTGAATGATTTTCGTTTTTGCAGGTATCTTGAAAAATAGGAGGTACGCGTCTTGCGTTTCCGAGTCGGATCCATCACTTCCTGCTTAAATTCGTCGATCAATTCTCGATTTTCAACCTGTCATCGTTCGTTCGTTTGTTAAAGCGAAAACTCATCTTTTCACGAGAAGTCCTTCATTCTTTTCGATAAAACAATTACACGAGGAGGGATTTTGAAATTTTTAACAAATTTACAACTATAAAAAAACAAAAACCAAAAAGACGTTTGATAATGTTCTTCGTACTTTTCCACTTGTTTTTTTTTCTACTTCTTTTTCGATGAATATTATTTGTATTGACATTTAGTTATTATATTACTTCCAATTATTGTTTCATTGTATACAACGTACAAAAATAACGAGACTTGAAACTATTTTCAGAAAAAAAAACGAGAATTATACTACACCAAATTATTCAAAGTAATCATATTTTACTATATATTACTTAATGTAATTTTAAAGTTTCATATACACATTTAATGTATACATGAATTATTTCTTATAAAGCGTCGCTCGCACTAATGACACGTCAACCCTCGTTGACAGTAAACGACAGATCAAATAGAGCATAGCTCTAGATAATTTAATCCACCCTCCCCACCCCCTCATTCCCTATTTACATTCTTAAAATTATGTCGATTAAAAATTAAGTAATTCTTGAATTATCATTTTTGTTTAATCTATGAAAGATGACAAACCTTAAATATTGTAAAAATCATTATCGTTAAGCGAAAATAATAGATATCGTTCGACGTAATCAAAGATACATAAATTAAAGTTTATGGCATACATATACCATTCCACCTTTGTCATTTACTCTTTGCAAATATTAAGTATATTTTCTCCGCATGATTTCTTCCTTTTGTCCTCGGCCCTTTTAATGCTCCTGCGGGATTATTCACACCCATCCCCTTTTTTATTACCGAGCCATGCACTTGACACGGTAACGTTCATCCTTACAAATTTTATATTCCCCTTTTCTTATGCCTGTGTCAAATTTCTTCTGTTTTTTTTTTTTTTTTTTTCTAGAAGGTTCCAAATTATCCCGAGCAGATATGTCTTTTTGTCTTTTTATCAGAGCGAAAACATTTCCATATTCGGCGCTGTATTCATTGACAATATGGATGTATGACGCGAAGGTGAGTGCCGGGAAAAATACATATATATGTGTGAGTTGAATTTTACGCGAAACTATAAATGCGTAACAAAAAAAAATATATATTTGAAATTACTTTATAGAGTTATCCAAATTCAATATTTATTATTTTACAATTTTTATTTTTATTTTTTTTTTTTTTTTTTGCAATATTTATATCTTTTAAATCGTTCGATATGGAAATGTCAGAAATAAATTCCAACATGTGTTGAAAAACAATTATATTTCTGCGTGTAAACTTTAATTTTCATTTCCATTTTAGCTCGAGGACGTAAAATTAATGCGTAATGTATTTAACATAAATAATTCAATCATTCGGTATTCTGTATATATATATCACGTAATATATATATATTTCAGCCATGAATTTCATTGTACACGTAGTGAAAGGATTTTATTGTAACATTTCATTTTTATGACTGCGCACAATGGAGAGCTTTTGCGCCATCTGTGAACTTTATTTACAAATAATGATTTCAATGCCGCAGAATAATAACATAACGCGCTGTACTAAAAATAAATGCAGTACACGAGAATTTATTTCACAAATATTTCTAATTATGTATATATGAATTCTGTTTCGGTTCCATCGATCTGCATTTCTCGCTTTCTTTTACACCAACATTTCATCTCTCTATCGTTCAATTACATTATTGTTCATTTCATCTTCTGTCAATCTTTAATTAAACGATTTAAACAAATTTCTGTTTTTTTTTAACTTGTATTTGTATTTTCAACATTCTTTCTTCAACATTCGTTTTTTTTAACTTTTGTTTTGTCAACTTTTGTTTTTGTCAACTTTCTTTTTTTCTTTGTTTAGGTATATTTTAAGTCGCGTGAACCTCAGTGTGGTTATTAGCGACGACAATAACTAATTTTATAATAGCTTTTGATTTACAGTCATTAGAGGGGCTATAGTAACTTATATAAAAGTTTATCTCTTTAAGGAAATTTAAAACATTTTGGCACTGTTGTCGATTGTTGAGACGTAGATGTTCTTCATCGATGGTAAAGTTGTTGCTTGATCGTAGATAGTTGGGGTATTGAAGAAGTAAGAGTTTTACAATGAGTATTTCTTTGCACATGTTTGGATTACCTTTTTTGATTAGATGGATGTGTGTGAGGTTAGTATGGCCAATCCTCAATCTTGTTAGACGTATATTTGATTGCTTCTACCGAACGAAAAGGTTGGATTCGGTCCGAAAATGTCAGTTCTTATAGATTTTAGGTAGGTATCTCTGGATTATTTCCATTGATCGTTTGGTAGAGATGTTTACCATGTTTTTAATGGCCTTTTTAGATCCATGTTACAAATTGGAATATATCTGTTTGGACAGCAAGGATCCATTGAAAAATGACGTGTTTGGAGTTCAGTTTCGTAATTTTTTGTATTGTTTATCTTGTTATTGGGTTTTTGGATTTTGCGTTTTGTAGAGGAAGAAGAACACTTCTCGATTCTGAGTTGATATTTGTATTTTTAACATTCTTTTTTCAACATTATTTCTTTTTTACCTTTTGTTTTGTCATATTTTGTTTGTTATCTACTTTTGTTTTTTGTCAACTTCATTTTTATTAATTTCATTAACTATCAAATCCACTTGCCTTATCTGATTTCATTAACATTCATCGCATTTTGTCGCAATCTTTTAAAATCAAACTCGAAAATACTTTATTTTAATAATTTATTCAATACAATTATAACATGACCTCTCTCGTCGATATCTTTTTCATTCTGACATCTATTATTATTTTATTTTGTTTAACATACATATATCCATAAAGCATTCGCACTTCTCTCTTCGGCATTCACGCATCTCGTAGATAATATTTAAATCATACAACATTCGGCCATTCCTGACAAAATCGTCGTCCACGACAATACAAAATTTCAGCCACTGAAATTACAATGTTTTTATAATTTTTTTTTTTTTAATTATGTAACGATTATAACAGATTGATAATATAGAAAGAGTTATAACATATAATTAAAATTCACAAAATCTATAGAAGACCAGGGACATTGTAATAATTTTTTAATTCAAATTTATATATATATATATATAAATCTAAACATTTCTTTGACACAAACAGTAGGTACACGCGTCATTAATAGGCCTGCACGTTTTTTATTATTTCCATGTATTGTTTATGGGCAGTAATACTCGAGCAACACATTTGTGGGCATTTATTTATTATTTTTTCTGTGTGTCTTTTCTGTTTACGATTGTTAAGCACTTTTTGTATATAGTATAAATAAAATATAGTAAATATTTTAAGATTCAACATTAACGCGTTTCAGCTCTATTTAAAAAAAAAACCGAAGTTCTTGAATTTTTGTTTAATGCTTGAATTTAGTGATAAAAATTTCCTTCCAATAATGTAGCTCATTATCAAAAATTTTCATTACTTTTATCGATTTTATTTTTTTTACTAATTGTGTATATACCGTTAATAATTGTGTACAATTATATAGTTTTAAAATGTATACTTATATATATATATACGTGTGTGTGTGTGTGTGCGTGTGTGTGTATGGAAAAGGATTTTAGAAATAATGTCCAAATCAGATCGTAGAAAGGAAGGTATTTAACGGATGGGTAGATATGATCGCCGGTAAATGGGCAGTGGCTTTGTGGCCGCACTCAACGTGCTGGATGTTTCTTCGCATACGTACATGTATATATATATATACTCGTACATATATTTCAGCCGAGAATCTCTCCATGGGGAGCGGAGGAAAAATAATGTATGGGGAGCAAACCTCGATGATTACTGGTCGAACGACGTGGCCCTGTATATACATCGTATATATACTATATATATATATATGTATATGCATATATGCGAACTTTACAAATGGGCATATAGATAGGTATTTTTCGTATGTGTTATACGCGATCGTAATGTTGATGGCGGTGAGTATAAGCTCCGCCGCGTTGTATTTGAATAATTCCCATGTAGTTTAGTGTTGAAATTCGGGATATTCGACCGCGGAGCTCATATAATAATATACTACTTTATAAATAAATAACGACAGTGAGTCCCGTTAATCGGGAATTATTTTTAATTTTTGATGATAAACCGTCGACGTGCACGCAATAATGACATGTATGCGGTTTTAATTTAATGTTGCCTGTAATAGATGGAATACTCGAGTGATATATATATATATATATACATACAAAAAATGAAATTTTTTATCAACACTTTTGCACTAAATTATACGGGATGATTATGAAGTGAAAATTTTGAGTCCACGATCCATAAACTTTAAAACTGTACGGGCAGAAAAATTTATAAAATTCCAAATGCTGATATTTATCAACAATTGGAAATCTTCAAATTTTATGAATTAACAATACTGCAATATGGATCGGAATACAGTGCGCTAGATGTCTCTGTCCACCATCAATGTTTACGCAAGTGACAAGAGACATCACGTCGCTAATATAAATAAAAACATCTCAACCTAGAGATTCTATAGGGCGTGTAAGGCAGGTTCCTACTATACAGTTGCCTTACTGATGAGTCTAGTAGTAGGACCGAGACGATGAAAGACCAATTACCATCTTAACATACAGTAGTTCGGAGAATTGATAACTGCATTTTCTCGAATCAACCACTCTTTATTTCTTGATAGTAACTACCAAAGCAATAGTTACCCATACTACTTTGTTAGTTGATGTTACTACTTATATAATGTAGTAAGAAATTCTTTTTCAAATCGTTAATTTTACTATTTAAATTGGTAAAGGGAACTGTATAGTTACGTTAGTAATCTGTATTATTAAAATTAGTATACCGCGCAAATCGCGACCGTCCGAATCGGCCATGTTGGTGGGTATCGGTAACATGACGTGATCTGAAAACCCAACAAGACTTGTTTTTAATTGGCAATTACGTAAGGCAGGGTCTGACAATGACATGCTTTATCAATGTAATAGTTGTACGTATACGTTTACAAATTACTGCACAAGTAGTTTTTTTTTTTTTTTTTTAAGCTTTATTAACTTAATAGTTATTTAACATACAGATATTGAGGTACATTATATATGTTTGTGCGATGTTATTTATACATTTGTTGTGGCTTATATCTTATCTTATACAACTAACGAAAAACATGTACAGTATTTTATGGGTTTGCGTTCATGAGTAACATTTTTACATTTTGCGGATGGTTTCTT
>JAPYZR010002452.1:0-18679 GCA_030522945.1 Trichopria nigra
TTTATCTTGTTTTTGAGTTCATTGACAAGTGTTATTCTTTGGTTTATGTATAATGGACAGTGCCAAAGTATGTGATCGAGATCTTGTTCGCATGTATAATGGACAGTGCCAAAGTATGTGATCGAGATCTTGTTCGCCTGTATTACATTGGCATTTAGCGTGTTATTTATGAAGTTAACACGATGAAGAGAAGCCGCAAAATTATAGTGATTTGCTCTGCTGCGGTTTATCATCACAATGTTTGCTCTCGTAAGATTACAGTTTTCAAACCACGGTTTGCTATTGCTTTTGTAGTAAGATGTGAAATATTCAGTGCCTTTAGTTTCGCTAAGCTCTCTTATTGTGTTTTCAGTTTTATTTTTAGATTCTAATTTAAATTTTTGATGTAAATCGGTAAATGGGCTGCGGATGTTAGGATTTAATGGATTATTAATGTGTTCTTTTGTTAAATGCATAATATTTTGTTTATTTATTACGTGCTTTGCTGCATTAATGGGTCCAAAACAAATCAAGCACTTGCATACCTCAAAAGTCGCGTAGCGTGGTGGATATGTAAAAATAACTAGCTCGGAATGGAAAAATCACATTCTACATTATAGAAATCACAAATCTTTGAAGATTCTAGAAAACCCGTTACCGCTACCTTATGATTTACACCAACAATTTCTTTTCGCGTAGGATGGAATATAAAGTGCACTATAAATTAGTGACGTATTCAAAGATCTTTCCATCTAAAATACTTGGCCAAAGAAATTCCATCTTACCTACACGAATTTGGCCATCTCCTCGACGAATCTCAAAGTTTGTTGGAGGCTTGATCGCTTTCCAACAAGTATAATAGAGGTGCAAGGGAGACGTTGCCTGAGAGGCATCTCGGGTGAACGGATAGAGGTGAGACGAGGCACCTTCGTCTTGGAAACGTTAACTAACGTGCCGTTCTCGGGTGTCACCCCGTTCGTATTAAATTCCAATCTGTAAAGCCGACGTGCCCTTGGTCCGTGCAGGGGCGCGCCAAGCCCCGTAAGGGGTAAGGAACGTGGAGAGCATGATTAGGCCGCTTATTTGCCGTGGGAGCGCCACGAGCGACGACGGGCGCGCCTGTACCGACGGTAATTCTTGGCGGGCGCATTGCAAAAACTGCGATTTCCTAAGTGTTTTTGCCATGCCTTGTTCCGAGCGTCTCATCAGTCACCTCGGGGAAAGGCCGCGGTAACGAGAGGCATCGGGAAGACTTTCCTGGACGCCAATGTGTCAATTAATCCCTGGATCCCGAGGGATGCCGTCAGCTAGGTTAGAAACGCTCTCTTACTATCCGACGAAACTCGCTTCCTCTAAGATCACTGCTGCTTTGGAGAGCGATCCCCTCGTCTCTATCCCTATAACCCAAGTTTCCTCTCGTTCGACGACCCAAGACACCCCCGTTTCCTTCCTGTCCCCGTCTTGGGATCCTAACAGCCTGTAGCATCGGCCAAATTAATCTTGCGACAGTTACGTGGTAAATGAAGAGGTCCTTATAGGAATCGAATGCGCGTGAAAACTTCAATTTTCATTTATCAACAATAATGAACAATTTTTTTTTCTACTTACACTTATCAATATCCTCTGGTCAAAATAAGAGGAATTCGAAATTTCATTTACTTTGTCGGCTAATAAAACGTTCAAGTGACACGAAGATGTCTTCATTGATTTTAGCAGTTGTACTCAAAGCTAGACAACTATTTCACCGAATAAAATAACAGTGTAAAAAGGACAATAAGAAGGATCGGCTCCGTATTAATGAAACTTTTCCATCGATTCATTCAAATACAACATCGTCATGCCGATATCCTATCAATATCTTTCTTCACTAGATAGAATTGAAATACAAATAATCCGACGATCGTGAATCGATCCTGACTCATTGAGTCTACAATCTGTCATTCTGACCACTCAGCGGTTAAGACGAATAGTGAACTATCCTTAGATGAAATTGAATCATCCTCTTAACCTATCCAATTAAATAACATTGAATGAAATATTATTCACGATGGCTGCATGTGGAGCGGAACATCAACGGTATCAATCAATCAGAAACGACTTTTTCCAAACATGTATCAGCCCTGGTTGCCTGCCAATTCGATCTCATGTTTTACGACTGTGCATCATTGGATGATTCACAATATTCTCCGCATATTGGCATAGGTGGACTGACAGTCATTTACAAACTAGTATTCGATATGAAGGTTTTGCTTGGAAACAAAATATCATTATCCCAGAATGTTTTCAAAATCCATGAAATCAACTTTTAGTATTGAAAATTTTCCTATAAAATTCCAAGATTTTCTATTAAATAAAACTTATTAGTCGTAGCTCATATACATGATACGAAGCGATATTTTTCACGGCTCTAACGAGACACTGTCACGAAGACAAGATTCTGTGAGAGTGTCGATGAAGATTTCGGCATTTTTATGCTTATAAACATGAACCGTAATATGCATTTTTAAAAAACATAAACAATATTTCCCGGTTTGTTACTAATGATAAAATTTTGTGAGACCTTTGTATTTATCTTGAGAACAAAGAAATGACTGTAGTGAGTATACCTAAGCTACTAGACATAAAAGTTGACTCCGTATATGTAGGTCAGAACTAGCCAATGGAATTGTTGTCATCGGTGCAGTATTGTTTCATTGAACATTCTTTCCAGAAGTGCAATACAACAATGCTCGTTAAAATGAATTTTCGAAAACCTTCGAAGTTTTATTGGCAAACTTGGCAAAACTCTTTCTTTTCTACCGATCGATGAAACTGACATTTATACTGCGCTAAATGACTTTTCCAGCTTACTTCGGTCAACCTGTTATCGTTCATTTGTCCACTTGCTACTATTATTCTTTTTTGTGTTACTATACTATGGTTATTAATAGATTACTATACAGATCATAATGTTTTAAATATTTAGTACAAAAAATATAAAAATTCACACGGATAAAAAGAGTTGAATTTATTTTACAACTGTAACATCTACACAGTCAGGTTTTATTTTTAAACCGAAGATTGATACATGAAACTTCCTGATAAAAAGGCATGGGATGTCCGGCGAACGGACGCGAATTATCAAGTTCGTGGTTCGCTGAGTCCGAATCCGCTGTCCTATCACCTAACCCTCGGATAATCCCCGCAGTGCTCAATCGGATAACATGTGCTGCTTTATTCAGTAGTTTTAAAAACCTGGATTTTACTCTTCAGAGCAATATTCTCGGAAAATTGGATTTTACGTATCCTAACCTAATCGAAGCGTTTGGAATCTTATGAATTTATGGAGGTTTTAATTCTATTGCGATTCAATATTAAGATGAAAAATAACCTTTATGACAATTCTCCCGGGAAAAAACCCCTAAGTTTTTAGTGTTCTTTTTTTTGTGATTGGCCGTGAAAATGACCTTGTCTCCAATGTTGATGAAGATATTCGTAATAAATAAGTTTATCACAATCTACAAATATACAAAGTTACAACTAAATCGCACGTTAGCAGTAATCGGAAGTACATCCGTTTGTTCAAAAACATTTCAACCCCCTGTTTTAATCCCTTAAAACTCATGTCTGCAGAAAAACAAATACTATTAAACACTATTCGAATCTCTAAAAAGTATGCTCAAGTAGTAGTTTAATCCGGGAATGGTACTTAATTTTGTTTTTTTTTAATGTGAAACAGTCTGTAAATAATATAGAAAAATTATAAATCGCCATTTCATACTGCATAAGTGGTTTTGAGGTTGCTCAATCCAAATCTGAAGTCAGAATTTCAAAATCCAACATGACGGTGCAATTGCTGAAAAAGCGATTCAATTCCGTATGCAATATAAGAAGTTTCCATTTTTTTTAAGATGAAAAATAAACGGACATGAAGTTTTTTTTGGCACCCTAACCCTCTAAAAGATAATGATAATGTATAATATACATTATAAAACTGAAATAAATATGGTGATTACAGAAATAATATTTTACCGTCCCACCCTTTTAACTGATGACTGAAGAACCCCAATCCCTTTATGAGATTGAATGTGCGATATTCTAGAGACTGTATGAACTATCGATTTATGTATAAAGACATACTTGCTCTATAGTTTCTCTGATAAAAATAATCACCAAACATCGCCTTCGATCGTTACGAAAGCAACAAAAGGTTAAATGTAAAATCACTTCTTGCGAAATCCCTCAGTGTATAAGTATTTTAAATACAAATCACTATTCGCCACCCTACTTCGAACCATGGAACCTACCAACGAATTCTTTGTGGACATTTTCTCCTTCCGAGATAAATGAAGTGTTTTCTTTCCCTGTTTCTCGTACGTCGTACACAAAAAAAAAAGAGAGTGAAAAAGAGAGAGAGTCCCTATCTTGGACTGGAAATAATAAACACGGGATAACAAATTGATAATCCGGAACCCCGTAAGCGTAGGAATATTTTGGACGAAATCTGTGGCTTGATACTAAAAGAAGTTTCCACGCTCGTTGCCGGGCCAAATGGGCCGCTATAAAAGCGTGGGGTAGGTGCCCCTTCCTCCTGCGTCTTCATCCCCCGCGCACACACTACTGCATGCTGCCACACTATTTCCGACTATGGCTGGGGTTACTTCTGGCGGCAAAAAAAGTCGCCTTTTCCCGGCAGTTCGAATAATTGAAGCTCTTAAAAAAATAATCCCCTTCTTCTGTTTTCCGGCATTATGCACGATTTATGACGTTACGATGGGTTGCGTAAGAAAGAAGACGTATTTGTTTTAAGATCCTATACTGTAATGAAAACGATATGCTGATTTTTAAATAATAATTAACTACAATCATTTAAAACAATGCTCAAACGTGATTTATATAATGCCTTCAAAAATTCGGATCATAATGAAGACGTCATTTTTGCGATCTTGTTTATTGTCATCGTTTCTTGCCTTGCCAGCTGAGAACAGCTGTCATTGAAGTCTGTCGTAGACAACTGTTTTGGGGCCTGTTAGGATATACAAAAAATGTGTACCCTACTTTTTCTTTCGACTACATGAAAAATCACCTGTACAGCAATAGAATCGAATAATACACTTCGTGGAAATGTCGGACCGAAAAATGACGTTAGCCAAGAACATAATCGTCGGTGATCTTGTTCTTCCCTTTGTGTCGAGGATGCCTCAGTTATGCGGCACTTAAACTAAAGGGAGCGAGTGTGTTGTCGAGCTGGTCGAACCATTAATCAGAATCCATCGACAGGATCCTGTCTCGAGGTTTCGGACTCTCGAGTCGCTGAACCTATATCGTCTCTTTTACACGTATATACCCTATACACGACAAGAGTGTGTTTCGCCATCTTGCCTTTAAATTCGCCCCTCGCCACAATAAGTAACTCTTCCTACCCGAGGTTCGCGATGCCAGAAACATAACTAACCTCAGCTCGCGGCTTTAATAATAATTTTATGTAAATGGTCTTATGGCGCTGCAATAAGGCTGGGCGACGGGGGGCCGGAAACGGGAACCGTGAGTCTCAGGCAGCGGAGGGCGGCCCTTTTAGACACTCGTAAACGAGAAGTAGGTGTAAAACTCTGCACAGAACAATATGCAAACCATGATATTGTCTGTAATATACCGGCTGGTCCCTGGAATTTCGTCAATAGTTCAAGGACGCATTTTCTTTAGAGAAAAATTGAATCATTTGTTTTATTTTTATTTTTTTTTCTTGAGAGTTGACGTTTTCTCATTTTTCAGTGCCAATAGGTACATTTTTTTACATTACATTACATTACAGTTTTAAATGGTAAAAGGTATTGTAACTATACTATGTAAACTATGTAAACTATGTAAACTATATTATGTATACTATATGTAAACTATTCCCTACGTAAACGATAAAAGTAACTGTTACACAGTTGTTACGTAATTGTTACACAAATGTCAAAATTGTGTTGTAATGTAAACATCTCTTTAATGTAGTAATCTGAATTGTTCCCCTTTCATCTGATGCTAAGTTGTAGTAACAAAAAATACAATAGGTTTGATTTCGTGTCGGTCTATTAATCTTACCTACGGATGATCACAGTTAGACTACTCGAATTTAGCAAAATGACTTTAGGTATATGGATTTTTGTTGAATGTTGCGCGATTACATAATTTTTCAATATTGCTTTATCGATATATGATTCTTCATGATCTTTGTAATCCTTTACGCTATTGAAAATGTCATTAAATTTTTCTTTCAGTGCACAATTGTACGTTAAATTTTGTGAAAATATAACGGAAAAAAAAATTATATTAAATTCAATCATTTCGTTCATTCAAGTATATACATTGGAATTCAATTTGATGCAATTCTCCATAAATTTAATGAAAATATCTATAAAACTTAAGAGATCGTTCATGAACTTTCACTGCAGAGATTCAATAGCATTTTGCTGCTAATGCGGAAAATGCAATTTGCGGCACCTATAACAGTGCAGAAAATACGAATTTCCCACATACTATTCAGAAAAATAAATTAATCTACCATAAAATTGTATGTCAGTTGCGTGAAGCATAATATATATTCCACGAAATGGACTTTTAATGTAGATGAATTTCATGCATATGTCTAAAAAATTAATTGAATGTTTGCGATGTGTAAAAATGTCATTAAATTCCATGCACTTTTAATGCACATTAGTTAGTATACATTCAATTCAATGGAAATGTTACTGATATATCACTTAAAATGTCATGGTAAATAATAAAATAAAAACTAAAAAATTAAGGTATTTATAATAGAAGTCAGAATCGATTCAGCGACATGAAAAACATTTACCAAATTTTGTGCGTTTAGGTAAAGAATTACGGGATACCAGTGTTGGCTTGAAAATTGAAAAAAATCGTAACAGTGAAGCGGTTAATAACATTAAATAATTTTTAATGTACCTGCCTGACATTTAAATGTTAATTTTAAACAAATTTTCTTTCGTTATTTTTCGTTAAATTTCATGTACTTTTTCTTTGAGAGTGTTGTCTTCTTCGAATCTTCGAAATTGTATTACAACGAGTCGAGTTAAAAATTGAATTGTTAAATCTAAATTTTACTCAGCATGAAAATATAACTGAATTTTCTTCGAATGAATTATACAGTAAATTCCATTCGTAACATTGGCAGAAAAGGAATAATTCACTTAACAAATTTTTGATCTTATATATATATTTCATATGCAACATAAAATAACGAAACCAGGTCATACTTGATCTTAAACAAAACTATAACCCTGTAAGTCGATGAACCAGATATGACAGATCCGAACTAATCGTTTTTTGCCAATTCAAAGGAAAATAAAAATGCTGAATACTGGCAGTTCATCTGTGATGGATTTTGATGGGTCACTAATTACAAATGTAGGTAGGAATAATGCGACGACTAGAGGCTACGATCTAAAATATTTTGGAATCCCTCATATGAGAAAATTTCGAAATACTACCTAGTCGACCACAAAGTAACAATTCTGTAACATTAATGTAACATTTATGCGTGATGATTCATTTTTATCATGATATATTTGTTACCTGTCGTTTGCAGGATGTAATACAAATTTCAATTGTTACTTCTAAACATTTTACCCAAAACCAATCTTCTTTTTTTTTTAATTCTGCGTCTATATTCGTCATTTTTTTTTAATGACAAATGTCCCAGTAGCTGATCGCTATTGTATAAAGATAAATAATTTTTAATTCTATTTTTTTTTAATTTCCAGTACAATTGAAATTTTACTTTTATACGAATAGTTATGAAATCATTTATGTTCGAATACTGGGGCATGCTCGGCTATTGAGCCATACCGTAATTCCTTTTATGTAAACTTCATAATTTAAATATAACAAACAATGAAGAATAATGTCATAAATGTATTGACAATGTAAATAAACGTTCGTTACGGATCTCTTTGTGTCCAGCTTTCACTAAATTTCACCTCCGTTTCTAAACTGAGGGTTCTCGTATACCGAAGCGTTGATAATTTGAAACATTTGTCATGTCAGTAGTCCGCGCGGAATTATTACGCTCCGGACTCTCCTTGTCATTTATGTAATTGAAGTGTTGAGGGTACCGTCAAATGTTCGTAGCAGTGCTATTACAGTTTTCGCATAAAATGCCCATGGCCTGTACATTCAATTGTGTATAATGTAAAACTATACCGTAGGATGCGTTACATTGCCATTAAACAGTCAATTGAAATTTCATACTTTTACGACTAATTACACTCACGTAGAAATGATGAAGTAATACATTTCTCTGTAAAAAGCAAAGAGTATATTACGCACGACTAAGGAAATATATATGTCCCATTGTAATTACTGCGATGACATGCATCGCTAATCAGTGTGCGAAACAAAGACGATTGCCAAAATGATTGAATTATTGAATGATTCACACGAAGTTATCATCGGATAGTATCATGTTATCAAATTATCAGTAAAAATGAACATGCCCCATTCTAGTGCTTCTATCGCATATGCCTAAATAGTACAAGTACGTCCAATGTTCGTCCATTTGTCAATGGCGAGGACTTCCAATCCAGCCCTATGCCAATTGGATGTATAGATTGATTAATTTTATCAATTATATATAAATTGTATTGTCATTGTACTCCAATGATAGGGAAATATAAAAGATGAAACAATATCAATTTAAAAAAAAAATGAATGTTGCTTGAAGACCATAAGAGACGTGATTCGTATAAAAGTTCATTTGGGATGACATTTGGTGATGTAAGAATAGTCAGCCCAAAAATGAACACAACCAAGAATTTAAAAATTTTCAACTTAATATTAATTGTATTTTTGTTAATTATCACCATACAAAACAATGACTAAAAATATGAAGTCCTATTTTCTCAATCATTAATACTATCTAACGATGCTTTAGATATGTGAGAAACAAAGAACAAATGTATTTCCTATTGTTTGCTTTTTTAAAGCTTCTATCGGTCAGTGTCCTTTTCCAAGCCTGGAATATTTGAGACGCAAACTTTAATTGCAAACTGCAACTATAAGCTTTACCTGGGTCAAAATGATACGAAAGTCCTGTAATTTAAATTGTCGAGGACCACAAAATCAGTTGAATTAATAACACAACAGCCAACTGTTATATTGTTTGAGTTGTCGCAAAAACGTACCAGTAGATGCACCTGCAGCTTCGTAGCTAATATCTCTTGAAAGCAAACCGCCCGTTCGTCCAGGTCGTATGTAACCGAGCACGCGGTCGCGACTAAATCGATTTTAAAATCTCGAAAGACCCTGGACGCGGAGTTTTTTTTCGAGTGCGGGTTACCACCGCGAATTAATCGTACTTGTCGGGGTGAACGAACCGCAGAAGATCATTGCACAAAAATTACCCGCAGCATGCCGTGAGTCGGGCATTGTGGGCTCTGCCTCGAGGAATACACAGAAGCATCACGCCAGAAAACAGAAACTGAAAAGAGAAAGCGGTGCTTTGATCGCGGAATGACGAGGGACTTTGCATTATCAAGCTAAACACGCTCGGTGGAGATGAAATGCGGGATTTAGCCTCCGTCTGTCACTGTAGCGTATCCCGGTGTTCCCCTTTCAATCCAGAATCCGTGAAAGAGAGAATCAGAGATTCAAGAGAGTCGACAAGAGATAATTAATACTAATTATCCAATAGTCACGACGACCTTTGACACTCTGGTCGCTCAAAGAAACCTCGATCCTTCGTTCAGAAGATTTGCGCAAGATTTATGAGCTTCGACGCGTACGACGTAATACGTGCGCATAAAAATCCCCGGACATTTTCTTAATGAAACAAAATCTCCGTTTTGTGAGTCCAGTTTATTTTCAGGCGAATTCGCAAGCTTTGAATGCGAATAAATAAAATCGTGGGACAGAATGATGTCAGAAATGAGCCAGAGATTGGTCTCCGCTCAGCGGACACCCACGTTGGCTATACATTCATGAGCCAAGTGTGCTTCGGAGATTCGGCATTGTATCGCTTTATCCGAAAACCATTATAACGGAAGATGTATTTATACAAATGTAAATAATGTCTTGCCTGAAACGAGGGAATCGTATATATTATATCATAATGCTAATCATACTTATTGTTTGTTGCAATGCCAACATGACGTTATTAAATTCAGAGGAATAAATAAATATATTCAGCCATAAACTTTAACGAAAATTTCATCATGTTTACCGCGCCGAGTATTAATTCTATCTTCTGCGCTCAATTTCACTTTTATTACTTTTTGTTCATCAAGAACGCTATTTGCTTCGTCCCCTGTTTCTCCTCTTCCATATTCAGTCAAGTTTTTCAGTTCTTTAATTTTCTGCCAAATCTCCTTCTCTTGCTCGTTTTATCCTTCTTGCTCCCAATCGTATTTTTCTTTATCTTCTTTTCCTTAACGTTCCTCCTTAGCTAACCCTGTTCCCCGGCTTGCAAAGATTGTGGCCACAGATGATTTATCAGGGACCTGACTTACAGCTTCGCGCTGCGGAAGTATAACCACCGTGCGCCGAGAAACTCGCAGCTCGGCAAAGCGATTATACTACTGCAATCCTAACGTTACGACCGTACAATTTCGTACAAATGCGGCTTTCACAATAGACAAGAAATCTTCGCCTTATATATGTTTATTTTTTTCATTTTAGCAAATGGACTGCAGATGCTACGAAATATACGCGCTAACATGTTTATTCCTATATGTACACGTGTACAAAGCTGTATATGACTTATTGTCCTTTTCAACAATTCGTTCTTTACTTGTAATGATTATATCTATAGTAATAATTTTGTAACAGACGAATTGCTTAAAAAGAATGATGTTTTCAGAAAAACATAAAAACCATAGCATATTATATATATATTTTATCGGGAAAAAAATCAAGGTTATATAATTAGATCATGATATTAGAAAATAATTCATCGTGGAAGAATTAAAAGGACTACGTAAAAGTCGATAAATGTTTTTCAAATTATCAACTCGGAATTTATAATAATTTCTACATACTTGTTATAAAACAAATTTGATTTTCATGGGTTACTACATACGTAGGAAGAATTATCCTATGTGATGATATATTAATTAATTTATTTATTTACGAGTGCATTAACTATTTACATGCACAGTGAATATATATATATATATATCTATAAGTATATATATAAGTATATATACTCTCTAAATTTTTTGGAGAGAAATTTCACTCCACAAATAGTGATAATTGAACTACTCTTGTAAAGGAGTGAATGTTCACTCTTCAAAGGTGACATTTCTCTGTTTGGAGTGTACATTTTTTGACACAGTCCAAAAAGTGTTAAATGTCACTCTTTTGAAGAGAAGCTCAATTTTCACTTTTTGCCAGTGAAATTTCACTCCATGAAATTTAGAGAACAGGATAGAAAAATGCTAAAAATATGATTAATGAACGTAAAAGAAACATTAGATGAGATGAACGAAATTTTACGAGATTAATAATACACCAGAATCAATACAGAACGTCAATTTGATTTTCTACAGAAACAGTGGAAATTCACTCTTTTAAAAGAGTGGCTCTAATTTTCACTCTATAGAGTGAAATTTTTCTCGAAGAAATTTAGAGATAAAAGACATTTATTCTCAGGAAAAATGGTCAGAAAATTCAAAAGATCTACAATTTAATCCAATCCGAAATTTGTTTGTATCTAATTTGTTCTAATCGCAGATCTTTCAGATAAACTAATCAATAAAATAAATGTAAATTAAAAGGATGCCTTATAATTAATTGATTGTCCCACATTTTGTGATAATTATCTGTTCCAATTAACCCCTTGACTGGTCATATCCTGAATGGTTCATTACAATTAATCATCTTAAGTGAAACTCAATATTCAATTTAATTTGCAACTGACTTCCATCGCTTTATGTCTATAGGTAGATTATTTTAAAGATAAAATCAACGATTCTTACCTGATGCGTATTAATATGTATAAAAAACATAAAATTGTTATAATTTAGTAAAGACAAACTTAGAATCGTCGAAGAGGAACGAAATTTCATTCAAAAACATTTATGTAATTTGCCAACTGATTATTCATATAAACCTTGAAGATTACATGTTTACCATGTACGAAGTTTGCTTAATCGAATTCGGTAAACCTTTAAATTTTGTAAGAAAAGAAAAAGTTCTTGAAAAATACAATTTATTGATTGGTTCTTATACCAATGTATAGAATTAATAGACTGTTTAATATTTGGCCGTTCCTTGTGGCGCTCTTCAGAAATTCATTACTTGTAAATAAAAATTACGAACAACAAGTATATGATTAAATGCAATTTTTATCTGATTTTAGCAACCTTGTTGAAATTATATAAAATTTTTGTTATAAAATCTTACAATATGAGATTAGTAGAGCTTATGATATATTAGGACAACTTGCTGTAAACTTCCCAAGACGCCAATAACAGTTGTCGTACACTAGTGCCTCCGTCTCCTAGACTGTATGTGTGTATATATATATGTCGTGGTCAATGATAAGGTTTTGCTTGTCGTCGTTATAGTAAGTTCTTAAGTCACCGTACATATCTTTGCTGCGAAATAGATTCGGTCGAAGATTCTAGATATATATTGGACGTTGAAGGTCTATGATTAGTCCAATTTTCGACCATTAGAAAACCCACTTATGTTTATGCCTGTTGTACATCCACTACGTCCATTGTACATTCATTACATTGCGCAATGGACGTCGGATGGACGTCCTCGACAGTGACAGCGAGGTCGTCCATTGAACGTCGAGACTGGACTTTCAGTATTGGACTTGGAGTGTTCTTATCAGAATATAACTTGCCCTCAGACACCAGCAAACAGGAGGTACCCAATTGTGTCTCGCAGCCAAACTCGAAAATTTGGTGTACAAACGTTATCGATCTTTCGAGAAAGCATGACTCGTGAATCCGTTATATGTTAAAAGCTATAACCGATGCGAGCGCGAAGTTCGCACACCATGGACGCGGCTGACCGAGCAACGCCAACGGGACGGACGGCCGACCGCCTTCCTGATTGATGACCGCTACTGGACTCTCTGCCGCCATACCATACACCCTATAGACAACATACGCATCCTCGGTCTCGGCTGTTGGCAAACGATTGCTCTCCTCTTCTACTACGCCAGCCGCGGTTTTACGAGTATTCGATCAAATACTTTGTAAAGTTCCTCCGCACCTGGGGACGCGCTGGAGTGATTTGCTCGAAAAGCCATTTGTGGACGCTTCTCGTTTATTTCCATTTGATGGTACACGGAGAAACAACGTGGTAGGAAATAATTGAGGGCTCGAATCAAAGAACCGGTTATGAAATACTGCCAGCTCGTATTCATTACCCTCGGACGTGTTGGGAAAAATGTTTGAAATTTACATTTTGAATTGCGCACTGCATGGTAGAACGGCCTAATCGCGATGATCCGGTCTATAGTCGGTTTTCCTCCTGACCCTGAGAATCACAATAGTGGAATACTAGCAATTATCCTGCGCCATTATCATACTTAATAGTTTGCATGACGTGACATACTTTATACTATAATTATCTCGAAAGTACATTTTCGATGTCCGCATTTGGAGGAAAACCAATTACACGTCGCAGATTATTTATCAGAACCGTTTATGATTGCGCTTATATATATTCCTCTTATTGCACTTCCACAGTCACGTTCGGTCATATTACTTCTTCACTTCGTAATGTACATATAGGTCTATGACGACGACTTTACCAATTCGTCTCAACACAAAAGCACCAGGTAATTGTTGTCATAAAGTGCTGCTACACGATGGAAGGTGATAAGCCGTGGTATTAAGAGTTGAGCGCCTAAACCCCACGTCTATCGTCGGAAGTCCACTTCCAGTTCCATCCTCTCGTCTTCCATCCACACCCTAATCTCTCGCTAAATTCTGATTGTCTCGTTATCAAATCTTAATGAAATATATCAATTGCAGTTATTTTGAAGGAATTTGGCGTATTTACGCTTCAACAAATATAATCTTAAGCGAGACTAGTGAAAAGCTCTTACCTTTTCTGGCTTTATTCTTATTCGTGAAATTATTACTCGTTAAATTAATCATTTTTAAAAGATTTTCTAAAATGATGATATTCGAAATGTCTTTATTTCAAATCAAGATCCCAAACTAGCACTGTACGTCCATATTTCGTTCATTTCACGTCCATCACGTCCATGGATGTGTCCATATTACGACCACTTCACATTTGACCGGTCATGGATGATCATGTGCAATGAACGTCCAAAGTTTATTCAAAGTATTTTGTTAAATATATGTCATAAACCTTTTGAATATTTACAAAATAGAAAGTCCGACATGAACGTACATTGAACGTCCAATGGAAATACGAAAAGTCCTATGTGGACTTACATTGGATGTCCGGTACATTCTCTTCGCATGGACTTAGATGTGCTATTTGGCAGTCATAAAGATATAATTGTCATTGCTACTAACAACGACAAAAGTAAGCGTTTTTTTTGATTAATCAGGAGAATGATTGCGTCAACTGTAGTTCAACCTAACGATACTTTTTGCAACATTATTCTACATACTTCATCGTATTATCCAAATATTTTCCCGAATTATATAGATTGCATTATCGGAATGACAATATCCAGCAAGTGGCGAAAGGCTGCTCCACAATGAATTACTTGATCAGTCTATATACATATATATACACAAAGTATCGATTTCAGTCTGCTTTGACGCGTATTGACAGAAGTTTCAAAGTTTAGGGTGCTCGTGCCATATTGATTGGCGGGTAGAGTTCTGTATCGGTTCGATGCCGAAGGAACAGGATTGAAATAAGCCGCGGGAGACAGAGACGAGGCAGTAGTGTGTAGCAGCGATGAAAAGTGACGTTGCAAAAAAATGGACCCCCGCTTGGATTCCGCTCGTCACCATGTATTAACGTGGATCCCCACTTCCGCTGGCGGTGAAAGAGTCTGGATTTTCCCTGTTTTTAAAAAATCATTAATTTCCAGCGAAAATAAGAAGATCCGCGAACGTTACTTTTGCAATTGTTTTCTTTTTTTTTTGAAACGATTCAAACTTTATATTTGAATTCTGAATTACACTTTTGTTAAATTTTGCACAATATATGGAATTTCTTCTTTTGAAAACCTTCAATTGATATTTCGATACGGAAAACTATTTCGTTATAGGCATTTGTATTCAAGAGTTCTTTTTTTTGCAATACTTGAAATATAAAACTTCCCAATCTGTTTACGATTAACGGCGAATGATAGAATTAAAAAATCATATAACAACCATATGATAAATCGAGCATATAAAATCTTTCAGAAAGTGTTTTAAAAGTGAAATATTGACGTCACAAAAAAATAAGACGTTTGGCTTGACGCGCAGTGTCATTTATATCCATCCCCAACTATTTACCATCCGTTCGGAACAGTAGCAAAAACTGTGGGATTGGAAGCCAGACTTTTCTAAGGCGTCAAAACCAATACGGTACTGCACCACTGTCTTACGATTTTGACACTTTTTACGTTTACGACAACCGCCAACAAACAAAAAACAACAAAGAGGAAGAACTCTTTTATTCGTGTCATTAATCATTCTTGAAATATATTCGTTATTTAATTGAAAGTGTCTTTAAAAGAATGCGTTAAAAATTTTACTGAATTGTAATTCAAATAAATAAAATTACTACAAATTTACTATATATTTGATAGTTCTTATCACTCTATAGTGATTTCTTTTTTAATAACAATAAATATTTATTTTGAAAGATGATTTATTATAAGTACAAATATTGATATCACAATTTTATGTCAAAATTAGGTGTTGGAAAAAATATCGATATATCGATAATTGTATCGATATATATCAATGTATCGATATTTTCATATTTTTATATTCTGGTATTATATATCGTTATTTCGATATTTTGATTATATAAATATTTCGATATTCCGATATTATCTATATTTTTTCCATGATATGTTAATAATCGTATAATATTGTCAATATGATGATAGATTATTGATATATATTGATTTCCTGTTTATCTGCATATAATTACAGGTGAATTGAAATATTTTTGATAATTCGATATTAGCGATATTTTGATAATTCGATATTATCGATATTTTATGATATATTTCTACTGAAGAACAATATAATTAGTTCCCAACGAGGACGAATATAATACAACACATTCGTTGGTACAAATTTAGTTATCATCCGCCATTTTTATTTGAAACAACATTGCAGATTATATAAACTTATATGCATCAATGAAGTAGGAAGGAAATGATTAAAAATAACCTGGAAATGAAAGAAAAATATTGAAATGCGCTTGAAAATGAGTAAAGAGACCCTGAAATTGAAATGCATAGCCGTTTGTGTTAATTTATGGATGACATTTTATTTTATATTTTGTCGATCATAGAAAAAGAAATGAAAATTTACCCAACCAATATTACGAATCGCAAAACAGAATTGAAAATTGAATAAACGTTACCGCGGATCACAAAAAAACAAATAGACCAACCAACACTACTCAGAATAGCCCAACCATCACTTTCGCATCGTTTGGAGCCTTTATCACATATAGACGATAAACGCATATATAACGCATATATGACGACTGTACAACCTTGACGACCCTACCCTACATAATTTTGTTGCAGTCAGTAGTTATTTTGTTAAACACGTTCTTCCAAAGAATATGAATTGAATTTGTCTTTGAATGAAATCATCAAAGACCATTCCTTATCTAATAATAAAGGTAGTCGGCTATACCTCCTGATTTAGATTGTATGTAATACGTCATTGTACATTGAAAAAAAAATTTGTTATTTTCAAGTAAATATTTACTTGAATTAAGAAAATGTTTCCTTCTTTTTAGTAAATCTTACTTAATTCAAGAAAATCTTTTCTCAGTGTATACATCACATATATATCTCCTTTACTTTAGTGTTTTGTTAAAATGTACAATTCAAAATCTAAGACGTACCATCAGTGAATCGACAGACGATATAAGCACACCTCTCGTTATCGCGCACCAGTAGCTTAATTGTCAACGAAAGCCACCTACTGTATAATGATTGCATTTGCGCAGCGATAAATAAAATATTCCAGGAATCGTTCGAGCAATCGACGCGTATAACAAACGGCATGCGAGTGGGGAAGAACGTTATTTAACTCCTAATAGAGCAGCGTTCATTCGCGCACGAATGACCCAGCACGAGGAAGAAGGATGCGAAAGAGAGAAAAGGACGCACTATTACATGGGAACGACCTCCCATATCTCTCGTTTCCTTTCAATGGGGGCAATATTTCTTTTCGCGAGTCCCCCCGGTCTTTATCTAACAAGGAGCAAATCATTTCCCTATTATTTGCTCGCTATCTCTCTTTCTGCCCCGCGCCCCTCTGGCACCGGCCTCTCTCGCGCGCGCTTTCTATCTTTGCTCTTCGCACTACGTAACATTCGTTTTGTAGCGCACATTCAAGCCAAAAAAGCGTCGGTGTATTTTCTGGAGGCGACCCAAAAATCTTATCCATTGTCGTATTCCACGCCTGAGAACACCGCAGCACTCGTCGCCTGATTTACAAGTAACGTTTCCCCGGAAAAATACCTACAATAAGATGGAGCTGCTGTTTGGTATAACGGGAAAATATTTTCGCACAATTATATTTTCGAAAATCTCCTAGTGTATAAGTATGCGTACGTATGAATCGATGGAAAAAAAAAAAATTTATAATTCGTAAAATCACGTTGTACGGCAGTATAAACGTATACTATATATACTATAACATTAAAAGAAACCTATTAATCTGAGAACCCCTTATATATATGTAGAAAGTTCACCTCGCGGCAATATCTTTAGACGGTCAAGGGACATTATAATGAATTAATCTCTCGGCTTTTAATCAGGATGATTAATGATAGGTGGAATATAATACTTTTAGTGCGCCAAAACGATAAAGTATATATACAGTGAATGTTTAACCATTTGCGCGTCACGCAGCAGCGAAATCGTGATCTATCCGATTTGCTGCGACAATTTGAACCTCTGTGCGTTGAGTTTGAGCGAAATGAATTTTCTAGAATAAACGAGTATATAATTGGAACCACCTGAAAGGGAGAAATGATGATTTTTCACCGCTGTTATTCAGTCGTAACTGGAGTGCACCTTTAACGCGTCGCAAATTTAATTCAGCTTTCGTCGAGACACTCGTATAGACTTTACTAATAAAGTCTAATAATATTTACTATATGTAAAGAGTAAGAAACTATTAATTCATTAGTCGAATTCAACTAATTTACTAAATTAAAATATGATTTTAAAGAAACTATTACTATTGTCAGATTGGTAGACTTTGACTAATGATTTAGTAGTGTTTTGATCATTGTTAATCAAAATGAGTATACGAGTGGAATTAGTGACCTTCTTTTCACTTTTTCATTCTTTCAGTCTTTCACTAATTCAGATTTACAGAGATCTCTTCGCAAAAACAAAACAGAAGTTAGGTGCTCCCGACAAATTTAGACTGTGGAACATTATATATACAAACAAAATTTTAATAAAAGAATAAACAGTATTTATAAAAAATATAATATAGCAGTTATAAACAAAAGTGTCAACACATTAGATACCATTTTTAACTCTAAAATTGATAAAATTAATAAATTGTAC
>JAPYZR010002453.1:0-16861 GCA_030522945.1 Trichopria nigra
GGGGGGGGGCGGGGGGGGGGGGGGGGGGGGGCCCCCCCCCCCCCCCCCGCCCCCCCCCCCCCACGCGCCCCCTTCGGGGTCGAAGATAGAACAGGGGATTCCCCGTTGCTTCGCAACGTTTTTCGGGAGTCCCCAAAATGTACCAAAGATATAGTTATATATATATACATAGTAACTCTTAATAAACTTCTAACGCATTTTGTTTCAGTGTACCTGAATTAAGTTTGTTGATTACTTAAACATTTAAAATATGCAGGATAATGTGATTAAAATAAAAAACAATATATATATATATATATATATACTCATTTCTACGTGAATGAATCATTACCGTATTCCGTTATAATTTACTGCTTATTTAAGGCTAATTTAATGCTTCAATGCCAAATTTAACGCTCGTCGTTTATGCAGAAAAAAACTCTTGGTCGCGCCAGCTCAACGCTAAGCTGGCGCATCTACATCGTAAACCCGTTGATAAGGGACTCATGCAAGAGAGTATGATGGAAAATAATGGTTGTACGGAATCCGGGTTACAGTATTTCGAGAACCTTAAATAATCCAGTTTAATGTCAAACTGGTACAGTTTCAAGTTTTCTTTTTTTTATGGTATTATATCCCAGTAATCGCAAAATTGTATAATTCAGCCATGAAACAAAGAATATGTAGAAAAGAAACTTTGAAAATAGAACTTATAATATTAGTCCTGAGGGTATACTACATTTCCCTTATATTTTATAAATTTTTGGACATTTCAAAACTTACTTATTTCTTCAAAATATACCAATAAGCGTCACACGTTTCTTAATTATCGAGAATTAATTTTTAATTCATTATTTTTTAAATATTAATAAATGCAGTAAAAAATAAATGTTACCGAGAATATGTAGCATATTACCTACCCTACCAAGGGCGTAGAAGCAATTACAAATAAAAAAAGAAAAAAATAACTAAAAACAAAAAAGTAGGGGTAAAGATAGACATTTACGAACGGTCTTGACGTCATTATTGTCATCGTGTAGAGTTTGAAAATGTTCACTTTATGCACGTATTACTGGGCTTTACAGTAAAGTGTGCGTAAATACTTTAGATGCCCGTTTTCAGTGCGTAAAGTAAACTTTTATGCATGCTGGAAGATGACATACGTGAAGTCAAAAATTCGTGCGTTAAAGACCAAAAGTCGTGTGTAAAGTAAGATGCTACTCATTTAACTTTACGCATGTCTCTTTCAATTCATGCACAACTTGTTTATTTCACCAGAATCCGTAAACCTTCACTTTAAGGACTGAATTATCTATAACAATAAGCTAAAAAATGTTTTCATTTTTACCAGGAAAGAGGACTTACTATTAAACACCTGTAATAATATCGATCTTTTCTAGAGTTTATAAGATCTTATACATAACACTGCGTAATAAGATTATAACATTCGACATAATATTATAATAAAACTTTGAATACATTAGTATCAAATTGGATGAAAATATAATTACTCGACATTATGAAATAAAAGAAGGTAATGGACGGTATAACAAATTTACGAATAAAAGTACACAAAACATCAAAGACAGTATATTATTCCCTTTATATATATATGCCCTCGAGTGCATCCGCGCGAGTGTTCAAGTGTGTGTGGTGGAACATATTAATAATTTAAACACATACATTAACGGGGACATGCACTTATATATACGTTCATTTCAAATAGAATACCATTCCTGAACATTTTTATGATGTACTACTGGGAATACATTTTCGTCGTTTTTGATATGAGAATATGAGGAAATAATTGTTTTTTTATTTCTTTTTGTATCTTGAAGAATTTATTCTAAATATTTATTCTAAAAATTAGTTATAGTCAGAAAAATTGAATGGAACAAATGTTTTTTATAACGTTTTTATACAACTCGAAAATTATATAGTTTACCTATATATGTCGTTTTTTCTGAAATATATTAATATTCATTTATACTAAAAAGTTTTTTTGAAGTTTTCATTTATTGAAATTTACACATTGTTTGCAGATATCAATACATACATTGTATTATTTGCATTATGTATACAAAAAACAAGCATTCCATTTGTAAAATATTCATCCTACGTTTTTCGTGAATAATTTATTTATCGTTTGGTACAATGATCTGTTACAGTATTTTATACGCAATGGACAAATTATACCTTTTCATTTTTTTGCGATAAGCTACCATTTATGAGAAGATATTGGTTTGCCTGTCGGAATGAAATACTGCAAATGTAGTACCAGGGACTGGGCTACATGCATATATGAAGAAGCCACAAGTTACAGGTCAATAAACCTTTCTTTATTATTACTATGTAGCCAGCGAATGTCTATAGAGTGCAATCATGCGTATATTATGGAAACGCACTTGCATTGCCGAGCCATAGGGTACGCATATAGGGTACTATGTATCGACTTGATATTTTACACAGTTTTCTACATATATAAGTATCAATTAATAAAATTATTAATTTTATTTTATTTTATTTATTTCCCGGCTAATTTCAATGCAACATTTTATATTCAAGCGTGAATACGACACAATCTTCATAATACATAATTAAAAGTGATATTAAATACAAAATAATTGCTTTATTTTTAAATTGAACTCACATGTTGTTTTACATCACGTAGTGTAAATGTAAATTATATTACCAAATATGAAGGTAAATCTATCATGATCCGCCGTCATATGTATCCGCTATTGATGCAAGCTACGACAGCTCAAATCCCAAGCAAACTCAAAGAAGCCTACAAAAAATTACTTAATTTTTTTTCCCTATTGTTTTATTCACAAATATTGCTTAAGAAATTATCGTGAAAAGAAATTACTTTTTATTCTACTTCTTCCTTGCAAAAGTTCAAAAACAATCATTTTTTCGAAATTCATAAACTGAATCCGATCTGGGTTGTGATAGTAAGAGAGTTCATAAACCACTTCCTGGTTTCAGTGGATCTCGATACGACACTCGGACGGATAACTTCCATCTATCGAATAGACAAGCTCGATCCGTCTAAGGATATACTCCATTCATTCAGTCGAGAATATATAGTATTCGGTCTTGGAAGAGGCTTCACTCGCGGGATTGCAAAGACTCAGTCGATCGGTCATTTCTTTTAGTTCTTTCATACGCGATAAAGACTCGATCGCATCCGCTCGACTCACCACCCTCGTGTTGACCTCCGGAAACACTTTTCATACCATTCCGTATTGCTCTTAAGCCATCATCGATACCGTTTCCGTATTATGCGAATTCTTCATCCTCTATACCTGAGGACATCTTTAATAAGTCATCCAGGTGGTCTTATATTGCTCGTCATGGACGTAGCGTTGCCATCATAGGGGTTACTTGATCTATTTGATCATAATTTCAAATTTTTGTTTGACTATAGACCACTATATCTTATTGACTCCGGTACCTATATCGAAACATTTTAGGCCAGCTGGCAAATGTTTACAGACTAGGATAGTGAAGAGAGCAACTGGAGAAGAAGTATCAAACAAGACAAATCAAATAATACTGACATATCAAGCAATGTGGGCTCAAATAAAACAGAGACCACTATTAAGCTCAAATTTAACCTGATGGATTTAGGGGAACTCAGCGATACTGGATTCCATGTATGAATGCGCATCTTAAGGTATGAAATGGTAAAAAATTTGTGATCTTTTGGATCGAAAGGATCGACGTTTTATCAAAAGGTCTTACAATTTTAATCACTTATAAATCAATACTGAAGTACCGACAAAAAAATGGCAGGCTGTATTTACTACCTTATAAGTGGTAAGAACGTTGCTTGTTGTAGTCCAACGAACATATTGCTAGAACCATCGAAATTACGGTTTCTTTCAGCAAAAATACTGCAATTGTAACATTACAACCCTAGTAGAAATCTGTCCATTTTTTTCTTACACTATCCATTTCTCCTATGCCTTTAACATGGTAATTATTTGAACTGTCTAAGAATTGGCTAAGAAATGTTTTCATTTCTACCAGGGAATAACAGTATCTATAATTACTATTTAGTTCGATAAACTAACATATATTATTGTAAGATTTACTATATTTTTAAAAGGAAAACGTTTGATTTGACGAGAGGTGTAGCTTAGGACAGTACATACAATTGTACAGGGCCCACTGTATGTAATGGGCACGGATTTACCAACCTCTGATCAGAACTTAAGTCGTGGTTTGAAGAATATTCTTTTCGACATGGACTTAAGATATGCTTATGGTTACAATGATGCCGGAAAACAATCAAAGAAAATCAGACAACGCTTGCTACTCTTTTAGATGGCCCAAATACTTCATAATGGTTGCTTTTACTATCGATATTTAGTAAAATACCCAATCCAAAAATCTTACCGCATATATGAATAGTGCATGCATATAAAATGCTGTAACTATACTTAAATGTCTGTCCTACATTTATAAACCTTAGGTAGTAAGACTATAACCAATTTTCTCGTAAGTAACTATAATCATTTCTTTTCCCTATATATACGTAGTACAAGTCACATTCATTTTTTGAAACCTACGGTCCAGACGGAAATAAATAAATCATTATAACAAATATAATTATACGACTAATAATCAAGTACACGGAAAATATGTCTAGTTGTATTAGACATATTTTTTTTGTTTTTGTTGCTGTACATTTAAATCTTTTTTCTCTCTCACTCTTTCTGTGTGTACATATATATACATATTATCTTTCATCGCATTATAATCGCGTACGTCACGTAAATAATTATGATGGCGCATGTATTTAAGAAATGTTTTTGCGTAACTTGGTGTAATATTAATTTTCGTTACACATTTATCGATATTTTACTTTATTGCTTCTTTTATATAAAGAATTCTTTTTTATTATCGTCTGAAAGAGAGAAAGAGCTTAAAAACAATTACATCATATCGACTTCATATATAAAGTTAGAATTCCCATCTCACATTTCACTAGGATTTCTTATAAACTTCGTCTATATATAAGAACGTTACGTACATTTTCTTTTTGTATGGATGACTTAAAATAACTTGGGGACGAAAATAGTAACGAAAAAGAAAAAGAAAAAAAAAACACAAGCGAGAACCCTTCGATTGCACAGTCCTCCACAACTCTCAGATCTGTCAGTTGCAGCCCAAGAGAGGCTTGCTTTGTAAGCTTGGACCGTAGATTCCCGCGGCCGTCCGTATCGAGGCGTCGTCACAAAACAGCCTTGCCTCAAGCAGACCGATTTAAGCGAAGTGGACACAGGATTTTCTTTTCCTGCCTTCAACCCCATGGACGGGAACAATGCCGAACCTGCCATTGTTCCTGTTTATTCTACGTGTCCTCACTACCACACGGCTTTAGAGAATGTCTCCCATGGGTGCAGAGCGAACTTTATGAACCCCATACCAGGCCCTTGTCTTCGGTATAGGAATACACAAATACCCAGACGCTAATCCGACTAACCTCAAGCGCTGACTACCACCATGGTGTTATTAAAGTCGCTTAGATAAGAGTATATAACTTCATCATATTAGCTAAAGTTTAATAATAATTTGCAAGTTATCTCATTCTCCAGCGAAAATGGACATGAATTACAGTCTAGAATTTACCTTATTCATTTGCTGATTGCAGCCTGTAAATAGAGAAATACTTCGTATAATCCGAATCTTATAGCGGAATAATTGTATTACATACACAGGTAAAATCTCGAATCATGTGCGGTCTCCAACCAAACTGACGGGGAAGATTGATTACGATTATTCTCCCACACGACCTCTGAGCGTCAGTGTTCCTGATTTACCAAGAGTTTGAATTTTTAAACTTTTAAAGATTATGTAAATCTTTATCTGAAAAGTTTGAAGTTTAGTCCATATTTTATTTAAACGTACACGTTATAATGTGGATATAAAAACTAATAAATACAAAATATATATAGCACGAGTATTCTGTGGGGATTCTATCGTAGAAATCAATGAAAGTAAGATGTATCGGAAAACAACATCAAGTTGAAGAATTCGAGTAAATGATTCATTATCCAAATTGTCCTTATCGTGATTGTTATATTGCTTTACGTAATTATCGTTGTCTTCTTTCGAATGAGGTTTAAGTCCTTGACGTCAAACTTGTTGAAAAAGGAATAAGAAGTCAAACTTTGTACTCACGTTGTTAGAGTGATCAGTTTAATATGAGAAGTGAAACATATCAATAGATCTGTGCCATTCTTATGTAATCCTTCTTATCGATTTTTTTTCTTTTTATCAAATGCTGGTCTACCAACATAATTATCGAGAACCAATATTAAAAGTAGATTCAATAAAAACAGTTTTAAATCCGATTGTGCCCAAAATGAATTAAACCATTTTTAACAAATTCATTTAATTTAATGAGACTTCTTGAGAACAGGGAGATATACTAAAAATCTGATAAAATTTTCACGATTGTCAGAAAACGGGTTAATGTGAAACCATATATGTTAGTATATCAAATACCATATACATATATTAAATTTATTTTTATTTATTCTCGTCTGTTGATGGGTAAGTAATCTTTATTTAAATAGAAAATTAGAATACACCTCAGAATATTCATAATGATGACGTCAATACAAGACATGAATATTTATCACTGATGAAACTTCTAATATTACATTTTGTAAATGAGCTATAATAGCAGTATCAATCAATACAATGTTTTTTGATAGTTTTTAAGTCCTTGAATAATTTAAGATACACGGTGCATTTTAAATATCGGAAACATTGATTAATGACGGAGCAATAAAGGTGACTACGTCATTCTGGTCTTAATCACCATTGCATTTTAATATTTATGTCGAGAAAAATACAGCTTTGCTTTGCCATTTTTAATGACTTCCTTCTCGATATGTCGATTATGTAGTTTAGCTCAAACTGTATTTTATGTCTTCATCTTACATATATATATAGTACAAATATAATTATATATGCAAAAAATTCAATGTAAATTGCGGATATGCGTTATTCACTTTAATGGAGAAAGTAACGTCACTTACATCTGTGGCTTCTTCTTTTTAATCATATTGAACAATAAACATAGTATCTACTCACGAAAGTTCAGTAAATCAGTTACATATACACGGAGAACATTTTTCTTGGAAATTTTACCATACGCGTTGGCATTTTTTTCATGATAGAAGCCTGTCTTCAAAATGCCATCTGGTTTATGGTAAAATTTCCAAGAATATATATACAAGATATCCAACAACTGGTAAACAATAAAATAGAACACACTGGGATGAGGGGCCAGCGTCTAAATCAATGGCGTACAAAATGTGCGAGGGCGGCCCCTCCTGGTTATGCATTTAAATACATCGCACGGGGCAACTAAAAATAATTGGCTATAAATAAAAACTAGCAATTGGATCAAATTTTCATTCCCAACATAGTTAAAAATTAAGTATAGTTATATATATATAGTTAATGTCTAAGAAATTTTGAATAATGGAAATAAAATGACGAGTAAAGCTTATAAATAATGATTATTAAAAAATCACCATTTCTCCCATAATATGGAAATATAGTAATATTTGGCGAAAAACATGCCTCTAGACAGTAATTGTTAATAAACTACTATTTCATGATAATATGATTGTCACAACCTGTCCGTAACTTCTACTGAAAAGTTATAATTAAAGAAAAAATCCCGATGTTGAATACCCGACATTACTCGGCGAACTGAGATTATCAGTCCATTTTTATTCTTGCATATACATGTAGAAATATAAATAAGTACAGAAAATATATGTAGTAATGATACGAAATCATGAAATTTTATTGAAAATGGTACATTTTCAAAGACAATGTAAAATTAAGAGCTACTACATTTTATTGTGTAAACATTTCATATATATATAAAAGATCATGTATAAAAGTATCATAGCATTAATCAGAATATTCTTGTTGGAAATTAATCTGATTACCCCAGGATTAGTGCGCAATATATGTATCGTTCTGAGCCATGTATATCGGCCATTGCAACTTCAAGTAATAATGTTAGAACAATTATTTTGCAGACAAGCTATAATAAAAACATAAAAAGAGATTTCATTATGATGTGAAATATCATTTGTATTTGCCAAGGTCTTGATAGTCCAAAACAGTACACAGGAAAAAATGGATTCAGATATATATCTGCATCAGATATAATTATATCTGAATAATATATGATTATATATATGGATTTTCGCGTATATTATTATTATATAATATTATTTTCTAACTTGCAGATATAATCAGGATCTTGATTTTTACTCACGATATAGTAATGATTCGGAATATCAAAAATTGAAATGAGAATTTAGAAATTTTTAATTCTCAAGTCTTAAAATTACCATTTTATCCCCATCACGTAGCAGAAGAAAGTACGATTTGTATCGTACTTCTGCTATAATATACAATACGATAAATATTTTACAGAGTTATGCTGCATTCAATGTACAAAACTCACAAGAATACGAATCGTATCCATAACTTACCATGGCATTTCCAAACGTTATTTACACGTCAAGGTTTGTTAGGGCCCAATTATACATACTGCCTCGATCACAATTCATTTCACAGGTTCAAATAAATGGCGCCACCGATCATAATCAAAGTAACCAAATGAATTATATTTATGGCGGCGAGCCCTCTTATATTCAAAAACAGTCGTAAAAGTCAATCTGTAATCTGCAGAATCGTAGAATTATGTGTTTTTAATTCTCTTTTTGATTCCACGGACATTTACGGCACCTTATGAGATATATATAGCATATATGACGACGAATCTTTTATTTTTGTATTGGAAATAAGTTTTGTGGCGTGGAAGCGGTTCAGAAAGTTACATTACTATTTTTGCGAAACGTATGCGACTGAAATTAAAATATCATATTTATGGAAATGTATTAAATATGCCACTCTAAAACCATTTCAGTGATATGATCATTTAATAAGGAGAAAACGTTGAACTATCAGTCTTTCAGTAAAAATATCACAGTGATATTCAAAATATTCAAGATAATCAGGTTATACCCGATAAATTGATTTTTGTTTGAAATACTCTTTTAAATTAGAACTTTAATTTTAACCCTACTATCAGAATCAAGTACATACCATCAAATTACAATCAATACAATAATTCGCCAGAAGTAATTTTTTATTTATCAACAATGTATATACAATAATAAATTTGTTCTTAAATGAAATATTTTTTGTAACAAATAAAAAGGAAGGGCTCCAAAGATTTAATAAATTCTTTAAGTTTCGAGGTTTCATAAGGTGACGTGTCGGGGTGAAGACTTCTTAAAGAAGAAGTATAAAGATGGAAATTTCTACTTTAAGATTCTAGCTCGTTATGAAACTACTTCCACAATTTTATTATTTTGCTCTAAATATGTTCGGTTTAATGTTTAGTACTACAGTCTCTTTTATACATTTTAAAATTAATAAGTACAATTTAAAATATATGAATATTATTCATATTATTTATCATTGTTATATTCGCAGCATGTATCTTATTCTTCTGTATCTATCTGTATCTTATAGATCTTAGATTAACTGCTTTATAGCATGTCAAACACAATTGTTTTTCAATTATTCTATAGAATCCGTTGATAACGTAGTTTTTGATAGGACACGTAATGAATAAAGCAAGGACAAAAGTTTCAAGATCAACTTGATTTTGATCGAAAACAAAATGGCGAGAACGTTTTTTTTCTAAAAATGTAAAGGCTTACATCATGAATAGTAGATGGGAGAATGCTTCAAATATAAAATGGGCTGACGTAGAATATACAAACAGAGTTCCGGTGTTTGGATCTGGTTTGAATCTTGGAAAAGAAAAGTGCCTCGACTAAGAAAATATATTAACTCGTTGAAACTAAACAGTTGAATTAAAGCCAACCAGAAAGATAACTCCTCAGTTGCCGTTCGATATGCTAACCATGCGTATAACGTTACATAAAAAAAAAACATAATGCGAAAATTTAAACAGAACACCCTTCTCTGATGAGATAAAGGACAAAACAGCAGTTATCAAACAGATGCTTATGCAGATAATAGGAGGTGAATTATAAAAGTATAAGTTTTAGTTTTGCCTAAACCTAACTACGATCAGTTTATGTGGTACGATCAAAGATGTTACCACATTGCATTGTGCTCTTCAATAAGGTGTATTCCTGGAGAACATCGAAGGAGCACTGCCCACAAATCTTCAACATACTAACATAAAGACAGCGAAAGATATAATTTATAGAGGATAAATAAAAAAGTAAGAGAACAGATCTCTGATGTATCCTTCTGGTGAGGGATCAAATGGAAATCTCCGCCTATCGCAAACTGCCCTTGGCCTTACACGTTATCGACGACCATCCGTTTTTTGGTGATTTCTAGCCTGGAGACTTATCACAAGATCATGCATTGGGCGGAATGGGATGTCTTATGAAAATCAAATCGAAAGAACAAAATGACCATTCTGAGTTTATTGCGACTCTTAAATCATCCGTCAATTTGAACAGCTCAATCTGAGCGCTACGTCCTCTTCGGAGGCCGGTGTGGTGTTCATCCAATATTTTGCCATCATCCATAAACGCAAAAAGTTTCCTATGCTGGGTAATTCTGGCACCTTCGCTATGGGAAGCAAAGAAGACGGATAGGACGAAAATCCCCAAGTCCTCGAGGAGCCGTTAGCTTGTTGAGGGCAATCACCAACGATTTCTTCCACAATGCCGGAAAAGTTGCCTCTCTCAGCGATGCGGAGCAATCGCCGGAAGAGCAAGACGAATAACGCTCTGCGGGATCCTAGTCGTTCCCCCTTGCCGCCGAAGTAAAGTGATCTACGACGAAGTAGCCCTATTCTACCGTAATCTCACTAAAGGGGGAAACGATCCGTTGCAATAGCCGCGGGTAGCGTGGAAAGAAATTCATCTGTAGACAGAAATGGTCACTCAACTCATCGGGAGAGAAGCTACGATTGCTAGACTTACGGCCTGTACTCATACCTAGTTCCCTATGCCTTCTTCCTGATAGCCTCAGTATCAGTTAGCTTTGTTAATCGTGCATGACAGAAGTCAATGCGTGTCGATTCGGTACAGTTAAGCACCGAATCGCGTGGTATGCTTGAAGATCAAATACAGCTCAAAATGGTTATTTTTCATACAAAGCGAGCCCCATCTCGAATAAATTAACAACGATCATATATAAGCACGCTAAGGGTGTGGTCTTTTGCTCAAACTTGAATTGTTTCATTTACGTTGTCGGAGAGTCGCTCGTATTTTCATCAAGACAGGAGGAGATGTTAAAGGAAGAACAAGCTTGAGATAGGAAGAGAATTTGATTCAATGAACCATCAATCTCGAAGAAATTGTATTATTTATCTCTGCTGTGGCGAAAATCTATGAGGTTAAATCATGACAGTAGTTCAATAACATAAAACTTTCCACGCATTATATCTAGTTCCATATTTGAGCAAAGATCCCCCGATATCAAGCTGAGTATCTAGGATGCCTAAAACACGTATGGTCGACGTACATCTACGTGGATAAAAAATGGACGTACATTGATTGTAAAATGTACAAAGTCTGGACGTTATTTATACACATATATCTGGACATTTAATGTATGTCCAATTTTCGTCCATGGACGAATAGACGATTGGAATAATTTGGTGACAAGTAGCTTTATGCAATTTGACGCAATATTCTGAATGTAGCACGAGCAGTTTTTAATAACTAATTACCGTTAGGGTATTCATGAATTTTCTTGTGGGTTAAAAGAGTGTGATATTGTTGGTATTGAAAATAAATGGAGTATTAGGGATCCCTAGTAGAATATTTACCATGACGTATAGGATCCCGGCCAGAAGAGATGTAGATTGAGAGGAGGTATTTAATTTGAATACCTATTTTAGACGACACAGACCTGACGAAATTTCCCTTTCTAATTATCCAATTACAATGCGAGCTCGCGACGGTTTCGTTCGAACATTGCATCAACCATTCATCAAGCACGCATTCATGTGTCTGTGCGCAAGTATACAAATGCACGTCTATTTGCATTATATTACTTGTTTATTTCCGTGAAATGATTAAGCATTGTTTTTTTATCAGAACCGTTAGGTAACCGTTACGTTATAGGTTTACCAATAATCCTGAAAGTGGACGGCATCTATTAATTTAAATAATATTTAATTCTACGTTATACAATTTCTAGTGAGTTCTTGATCAATAACTAACAGAATTTTTATTTTAAAGCTAACCAAACCTATTTAGAAAATGTAAATTATGCACAATATTGCTGAGTTAAATAATGTTTCCAGATATTGGTCAGTATTTTTTTTTCAAACCGTGAAATGGTATCCAACAACCCAGGCATTTGCTGATCTGTATATGTATATCGTCGATTTCAGAGTTTCCAATGTAACGACGATATGGTGATTTAAAGAACCTGCAAATCGAGTAGAGCAAGTGGAGCGATGACAACTGGTGGAGGGATTAAACCATGCGTGGGTCCTTTACGTTTTACTCGCTCCATTCGCTTCAGAAACTACACTCACTTTACTTTCTTCCGTAATAAAACGGAAAAGCTCAATTCTTAATTCAATTCGAACTCATTGAGGCCATTAATGGCCACCATTTTTATATTAATTTAAATATTGCGACTTTATGATAAATTGAAAAAAAATTGTTGATATTTCGATTCTGCTTGTTCTTCTGATTAATTTGGTATATCATTCATTTAATTTTGAACGAAAATTAGTCCAGTAACTTCAGTCTAAATACTCTTCATGACAATACAATTTGTTGACTTCCCTTTGGTCGACTCTATAAAACTGATGATTGCTGGATTCTGAACGCTTTTCCGTATATTTTGACCATTCATTCTCAGAACGATCTATAAAAAACTAATATATACGAATTGAAATTGTAGTGAAAAATCACGTTGTTAAGAATGTTGACAATTTTGTTATTAAATGAATATTTTAGTGTAAATCGAGTTTTTCGACTAGCCCCACAACCAATATTTATGATCTAAAAAAAGCGAATCTGCTTGGAGGGTTTCAAGAAGTAAAATAGAATAAATAAATAAAATAGTAACAAATATGAACCATTTTTTGTTTTGCGAAATGACAATTAAAAAAATGGCACTTGAAAAATCCACCTGCCTTAAATTCCAAGCAAAACGACAATTTCTGTTTTTTATATATAACATTTTTATTACTTCTTGTTTTATTTTATCGAAACTCTCTTTGTTATGTGGGTGCGTGCGTGAGTTCGTGAGTATATGCAACAATGTCACCATTCTCGATACTTTTCCTTCGCCTGTCACCCACTTTCCCTTCTGATAATTACGCAGTAATATGTAATGAATATAAGTAGTATGTAATGAATACAGATAAATGTGGATTAATGTCTTTTTCAAGTCAAATGTAAATGCAGTATTTCTTAAGACTTAATTATTGCTACGAATTTGATTTATATAATACATGGCTTTATATTACTTTTCATTGTGACTTAGCAAATCTAAATAACGAGTGTTTTGAGTAGGAAACCTAATGTTATACATTACGTAATGAAAAAAATGTATAAAATTCATTCGAATGTCCGACATTGAAGATAATACAATTCTAAAAGAAAGGAATATATCAAACTGACTGTTTTTATAATACGAAAGAATGTTCTCAAAATATAAAAATGAGGATATCTCAATAAACACATTTCATCTAACGTCACTGTTATTCAAAGGTGAAATTAGGATTGGCCCCTTGAGCCTTAAGCCACCAACTGTTTTGTAATTCTTAGTTGTTACATATTTTTGGCGTACATCTTTTTTATCTGACTAAATTAATATTATGTGTATAACGGGTATTCCGACGGTATATTGCGAAAAAAGTTTATCACAGCTACATGAAAATACTCTTTCCTTACCAATAAAGCAGGCGAAACTTTCATTTGCAGCGTAACCATGAGTAAGCAATAAGTCCACCAGGTCTCATACTAATTTTATGGCCCCGCTATCTCCTTCCTAATCAATATACATATATGCGGGCTCATGGGCTTCTCGTGCATTTTACGGCCCGCTAATCATCGGTAATAGTCGCTGATGATCGTGGTTATCTACAGCTTTACTCGCGTTATCATGCACACTATCACGGGTGGGAAAGGATCGCTCATTTTAACTAATGTCTAATCTTTCTAATTTTGTTGTAAATGTTTCTTTTCTGACTTTCATACAAAATATATAATTAATAACATTTAAAAAGAATTATTAGTTTATTTTTCAATTTGTTACATCTTATGAAACTTTGTGCAATTTTTAGACAAATTCTAATTGTACAAACGCATCTCGTTTATTTCTCATGACTTCTACGAATCTAATGAAAAGATAGGGAGAGATAACGAGGTTAAAATAGAATTATAAATAAATTTCTCACGAAAAGTTGGCAAAAATTTAATTTAGCAGCCCCTAGTTTTAAATGGAAATTTATTTGTGGGAATACGAGAGGAATTAACGATTAAAATAAGAAGCCTGCAATGTTAAGTATCTGTGCGACTAACGTAACATAAATTCTTGGACGACAACAGGAGGGGCCGAGATGGAAAGGGGAAAGCTCCCCGTCAGAAGCAAATTTGTAACCTCTTCGATCTTCCTGAACCACTACGTAGTTGGGGTAGTTTTGCAGTACTTCGTTTGATCAATGCATTATTAATTAGAGTCATGCTTTATCATAGACGTTTTCAACAAGTGTGATATTTTTTTATTCATGTAAATATGACGTCTGGCACTACACTACGTAAAACAGAATAGCAGAAAAAAATATATAAAATTGTATGTATATGCATGGAGATTTATCATTTTAAAGAATGCAGTATAGGTAAAACGCCTTAATCATCTCTTAATGATAAAACAACTGAAGCGTATGCAGAAGGGTATTAACAGAGGATATCAAATAAATCTCTAAGAAAATAATGTCTCATAACAATATCGTAAAAATACATCACAAAAAAAAAATTTCAAAAACGACCATCGTACTAAATTAAATGGCTTTAACCATAGTTTTACTAAAACAGAGTAATCAAAGAAGCGAGTGGAAGAGTAGCCAGTTATATAAAAAATGAAATCTATTGTCAAAAATATTTGCCTAATAGCCAATCAGTACACCTGCAAGATCTGGAAAACCTTAAATCTCCATTGGCCAAACCATTTATAATTGTACGAGATTTCAACGCTTATAATTCACTGTGGATTTCAACATCAAGAAACCCCAGAAGTCAAATAATTGAAAAATTTGTGACCCAAATAAAATAACTCATTTCTAACCAGCAAATCCATTATTAATTCAACTGAACGTGAACATATATACACACGCACTGACACACACACTCCCGGAACCAATTCGTTATATTCATTTGTTTCACCCCATGGAACAGAACCACGAGATGCGGGCCGAATTTATTTGCAAAAGTTTGGGTTTTTTTACTGCTCGAATCCGATCCAAATAAAGTCCGGAATGCTTTGCATCCCTGTACAATCACAGTTACAAAGCGTTTTTTCCCGATATCTGATGCCTAAAAGTATTACGATGAAAAACGACATCGCATCGGCAGTAGCAGCGACGTTCGCTCGAATTGGAAAACAGCGGAACGGCAAAATTTAATAAATAAATAATTGTTTTTCGAAAATGGGACTATGGCACTGTGAACGTATGCATTTTATATGATCGCAGGAAAAGTTTCAGCTAAATCGGTTTATATAAATGCAGAAGTTCTATTTGAAATTAGTTTCGACAAAAGGTGTTGGTAAAAGTTCTACTTTTGAACCTCCTTAAAACGATTACATCTTAGAATCGCCAATGTATAGTGTATAAGTTTGTTCTTGTTTAAGAAGACTTGTTTGTTATTACACCTTACTTTTAGTCACTTTTCTTGCTTAATTGAAGATTTCAGTAGCATATTTTGGCTGAATTTAAGTATTTACTTTTAGAGCGTGTATGATAGCGACCTATTATCCGATTATATTAAGATTAAATACCGCTCCAGCCGTCATTATCAATACAGCCCATCCAAAAATACAAAACCATAAGAAAGCGAATTGGTCAGTCTACAATGAAGAAATAAACAAAGCAATAAAAACGTTAGAAACATCAACAGCTAACGATAACAAAAATATAAATGAGCTTCCCAACATCAATAATGTAATAAACCAAGTAGCCGACAAGGCCATCCCCTATGTAAAAAGTAAGCCAAGGAACAAACCACGGTGGAACGATATTTGCAAAGAAGCAACTAAAAAAAGAAGAAGCGAAATATGCATTTAAGTGATACAAAAAACACTATACACTTCCGAATTGAACACAACAAGAAGAAAACTATCAATGAATCCAAAAATACTACTGGTTAGACTTTGTGAAAACGCTCAACGTATACACACCCCTTCAAAGGGATATGGAAAACAAATACATTCGCTAGAAACTCCGGACGAAAACTTTGAAAATGACTTTCTTCAAAACAAACAAAAACAAACAAAGACTACAATTACCAGTAACCTTCAAGAAGAAAACGTCTACTGTTTACTAAATTAGATTCAAATCTAGCTTCCTGGAATCTTCCCTGAACAATGGAAATTTGCCAAGTTCATACCAATCGCCAAAGCCTGGAAAGATGACTTCACCAAAAAACTATAGGCTAATCTCTCTGACAATCAATTTATACAGACTGCTAGAAAAAATTTGAATTAAAAGCCTAAAGGTGGTTCTAAAGTAGAACAGTTACCGACAGAGCTTTTCAACAATAAAAATATAAATAAAAAAAGATTGAAACTATTTTTCAAAGTTTGGGCTCTG